>WNWK01004773.1:0-10000 GCA_009830355.1 Cherax destructor
CCAGCAGAGTACAAGTAAACACGAGAGAGAGAGGCAGCATCCCAGACTCACAGCAGTGCAGGCGAGCCTTGGCGTCAAGGGACTCGACTGAAGTAGTTTGTCTTGGGTTTCGATGCAGTTTTCTCCCATCAGGCAAAATGTAAATTGTTTTTTCGTACGTTTTATTTTGCAAAGTTTGTTTCTCTCCCCCCAGTGCTTTGTGACATCTAAAACTCTAGACACACATCTTCTTGTGAAACGTTTCTCTCTCTCATCACAGGGTGAAACTCAAGTGACTTTTTTCCCTGCCAAATATGACTGTTTCGCCTATCAGGTCTCTCAAGCAGAAGCACTGATCTGTGTGTGTGTGTGTGTTAGTTACCGGTTATCAAATGCACTTGTCGATAGACACTTTGGCCTGTTGTTTGCAGTGTGGGTTGTGCTCACATAGTTGTGGTTGCAGGGGTCGAGTCACACCTCCTTGCTCCACCTCTTCACTGGTCGCTACTAGGCAACTCTGCTCTATGAGCTTTATCATACTTGGTGTGTGTGTATGTGTGCACGTTTGTGTGTTCGTGAGTGTGTGTGTGTGTGTGTGTGTGTGTGTCGTGTGTATGTGTGTGTGTATGTGTGTGTGTGTATCTGCCTGTGCTCAAAATTGAAGACTCACAAGTTTAGGAACTCAGCCAGAGTGAAGGAAAAATTTCTATGATGGATGTCCCAACTGTTGTTCATTCCAAGTCTGTAGAGAAATCTTGGCTTTTGTTGTCTTTGGCCAAGTTTATATTAAAGTGGATTTGCGTATTGTAAAAATGTCGCTCATTTGAGCATACGTAACGGTAAAATACGGAATTAGGTATCAGCTTGGAGTGGGTGACTATCTTCGACAGTGATGGACTGAAATGAGCTGAGGTAGGGTAACAGCTCTAGCCAGTTAATGAGCTGAGGTAGGGTAACAGCTCTAGCCAATTAATGAGCTGAGGTAGGGTAACAGCTCTAGCCAATTAATGAGCTGAGGTAGGGTAACAGCTCTAGCCAGTTAATGAGCTGAGGTATGATAACAGCTCTCAGCCAGTTAATGAGCTGAGGTATGATAGCAGCTCTCAGCCAGTTAATGAGCTGAGGTATGATAATAGCTCTCAGCCAGTTAATGAGCTGAGGTAAGGTAACATCTCTTGCCAGTTAATGAGCTGAGGTAGGGTAACATCTCTAGCCAGTTAATGAGCTTAGGTATGGTAATAGCTCTAGCCAGTTAATGAGCTGAGGTAGGGTAATAGCTCTAGCCAGTTAATGAGCTGAGGCAGGGTAATAGCTCTAACCAGTTAATGAGCTGAGGTAGGGTAACAGCTCTAGCCAGTCAATGAGCTGAGGTTTCATTATAACTCATTTATAGGCTCTTAGCATGTGAATGAGCTGAGGTAGAATATTAATCTGCATATTTTGTGTTAATATAAAATCTCAAACAAAGAGAACAACTGTCCACTAGTTTTACAGTTTGACAGCGAGAGAAAACAGGGTTTAACGTGATAGTTTCTTAATAAGACTCAAGAGATAAAACTCAGAGCATGACGTGGATCCAGTGGGAATGAAACTGTGCCGCCAGAGACCTCAAAAAACACCATATCACGCCGAACGGACCGTCAATTTGCCATGATATGAACCGCCGGGGTGACTTTGAACCTCCCGCTAGACTCCACGCTGCTCGTGATGGTCCATTGACAGAATCAAATGAGATTGAGTGTGTATTTGCCAAGGCAGATTGCAGTACGGGATCCCACTGATGCCTCAGTCTCCATCCATTTGCCTCAACCTTCCACAGAATTTGCTCCTGAATTGTTTCCTGATATATATATATATATATATATATATATATATATATATATATATATATATATATATATATTATATATATATATATATATATATATATATATGTCGTGCCTATTAGGTAAAACTTGCGATTTTGGCTTAAATAGCAAAACTCTTCTTGTCATATAAGGCAAGCGAAAATTTGTGTATGCAATAATTTCGCAAAAATAATTCTGAACCTAACGAAAAATATATATTTCATTGTGTTTGTTTATAACGTAATTAAATTATTGAAAACGTATCTAAAATATATTTAGTTGGGTTAGGCTAAATTAAATTGCGCTTGTTATAATAAGGTTAGGTAAGTTTTC
The DNA here is from genome assembly GCA_009830355.1 of Cherax destructor. Lineage (NCBI taxonomy): Eukaryota > Metazoa > Arthropoda > Malacostraca > Decapoda > Parastacidae > Cherax > Cherax destructor. The sequence goes on from WNWK01004773.1 coordinate 2,160, forward strand.
TAAGTTTCTTTTGGTACAAAATTATAAATTTTTACATTAACATAAATGAAAAAAATATATCTTTAAACGTATAAAAGAAAATTTTAGAAAGGACTTAATTTTAAATGAGTTCTTGCTAATTAACCAGTTTTACCTATTCGGCACGACACACACACATATATTATATATATATATATATATATATATATATATATGTCGTGCCGATTAGGTAAAACTTGCGATTTTGGCTTAAATAGCAACGCTCATCTTGCCATATAAGACAAGCGAAAATTTGTGTATGCAATAATTTCGCAAAAATCATTCTGAACCTAACGAAAAAAATATATTTCATTGTGTTTGTTTATTATTAAATTAATGTTAAAGTATCTAAAATATATTTAGTTGGGTTAGGCTAAATTAAATTGTGCTTGTTATAATAAGGTTAGGTAGGTTTTCAAAGTTTCTCTTGGTACAAAATTATAAATTCCTACATTAACATAAATGAAAAAAATATATTTCTAAACGTATAAGAGAAAATTTTAGAAAGGACTTAATTTTAGATGAGTTCTTGCTAATTAACCAGTTTTACCTAATCGGCACGACATATATATATATATATATATATATATATATATATATATATATATGTAGGTAGGTTTCAAGTTTTCTTGGTACAAAATTATAAATTCATTACATAAATGAAAAAATATATTTTAAACGTATAAGAGAAAATTTTAGAAAGGACTTAATTTTAGATGAGTTCTTGCTAATGCAAGAACTCATCTAAAATTAAGTCCTTTCTAAAATTTTCTTATACGTTTAAAAATATATTTTTTCATTTATGTTAATGTAGGAATTTATAATTTTGTACCAAGAGAAACTTTGAAAACCTACCTAACCTTATTATAACAAGCACAATTTAATTTAGCCTAACCCAACTAAATATATTTTAGATCCTTTAACATTAATTTAATAATAAACAAACACAATGAAATATATTTTTTTAGTTATGTTCAGAATGATTTTGGCGAAATTATTGCATACACAAATTTTCACTTGTCTTATATGGCAAGATGAGCGTTGCTATTTAGGCCAAAATCGCAAGTTTTACCTAATCGGCACGACATATATATATATATGTGTGTGTGTGTGGGGGGGGGTTAATGCTTATTAATATTTATTAGAAATTTGAGAGCAATGTATATATAAAACCAACATTTACTGACCTTAGTTGAAATTATTTTATATTTCGTCCAATAGTGTATGACGTTAATAGTGTTAAATCCATTATTAATACCGTATGATACATGGTGTGTTAATCTCAATTTAACATCACTCTCCTAATTCTCTGTCTCTCTTTCTATGTTATATTATTTCATAATCTGTCTCTTGATGGGCGGGTGGCTTGATGCTGGTGAGTGGCCCTTGAAGGGCAGGTGGCTTGATGATGGTGAGTGGCCCTTGAAGGGAGGGTGGCTTGATGCTGGTGAGTGGCCCTTGAAGGGCAGGTTTCTTGATGCTGGTGAGTGGCTCTTGATGGGCGGGTGGCTTGATGCTGGCGAGTGGCTCTTGATGGGCGGGTGGCTTGATGCTGGCGAGTGTCTCTTGATGGGCGGGTGGCTTAATGCTGGTGAGTGGTCCTTGAAGGGCAGGTGGCTTGATGCTGGTGAGTGGCCCTTGAAGGGCAGGTTTCTTGATGCTGGTGAGTGGCTCTTGATGGGCGGGTGGCTTGATGCTGGCGAGTGGCTCTTGATGGGCGGGTGGCTTGATGCTGGCGAGTGTCTCTTGATTTTGGGAACCGCTGTTACCATTTTTCTGCCTCGTTTCAGCCCTGTTTACCTCCCATTCTCCCTTTGTTCTCTTGGTCTTTCTTCTCCCTTGTTCTCTCATTCTCACATGTTCTCTCTTGTTCTCTTTTATTCTCACTTGTTTTCCTTTCTCTCTTATTCTCTCTTGTTCTCCTTTGGTCTATCTTGTTCTTCTTTGTTCTCCCTGGTTCTCCTTTTTTTTTTGTTCGCCCTATTTTTCCTTTGTTCCCTCTTGTTCTTTCTAGTTCTCTCTTGTTTTTCTATGTTCTCTCTTTTTCTCTCTTGTCTCTTATTCTCTCTTGCTATCCCTTCTCATTTGTTCTCCCATTGTTCTTCCTTGTTATCTATTGCTCTCTCTTGTTCTTCCTTGTTTTTTTTACCTAGCCCCACATTCCTCTCTTCTCTGATTCCTCCTCCTCCTCGTCCCTCAGCTATTCTTTCTTTCTTCCTTCCTTCCTGTCTTTTGTCTTCTCTGTTTTCCACTCTTCTCTCCCCTTCTGCCTCTTCTTTTCCCTGTTTTTTCTCCTCCCAGCTCATTTTCCCTCTCTTCTTTACTCTTATCGCCTGCCTCTCCTCTTCCTCCCTCCCCTTAATGTTCCGTTCTACCTCTCTTCTTACCTCCTTGTTTTTTCTCCCCTTTTCTCCTCTTTTTCCTCCTTCCTCTTTTCTCCCCTCCTCCCTCCTCTCCCCAGTCTTCCTTCTCCTCGACTTAACAATAATTGAAAGTTGTTGTGAGTATCGTGTTCTTGCCGGATACCTTCATCTGGCTTCCATGTTTTTCTTGTTCCAATATATTGCTCTTGTTGTCTTTGTGGCTTGGAACCCATTTGTTCCTCGATGAAACCTGTTTTTGCTGTTCTTGTGCAGTTTTTGTTTGCTCTTAGGTCGAGTATATTGTTGTTCCCTTTCCTGATCCTGGGATTTATTTAAGAAACTTTGTTAGTCACTGTGAGGTGTTTATATTTCAGTGTATATACACCGAGAGGTATCTGTCAGTGTATATACACTGAGATGTGTGTATCTCTGTGTATATACACCGAGTGGTGCTTATATCTCAGTGTATATACGCCGAGTGGTGTGTATCTCAGTGTATATACACCGAATGGTGTGTATCTCTCAGTGTATATACACCGAGAGGTATCTCTCAGTGTATATACACCGAGTGGTGTGTATCTCTCATTGCATGTAAACTGAGAGGTCAGTATCCTTCGGTGCATTTAAACAGAGAGATGTTTATCTCTCAGTATACATGCACCGAAAAGTGTGTATATTTCAGTGTATATACTTCGAGAGATGAGTTTCTTTCGGTGTATATACACCGAGACAAATGTATCTCACTGTATATGCTCTGAGGTGTGACAGGGTATCTCTCAATGTATATACCAGAGACTATATTTTAAAGTATTAAAAGCCTCTTTGACTGGAGGTGTCATGCAGTCTTAATAACTCTCCTGTACTTGACAAAATTTAACCCCAACAAAACAATCTATGGTATGTTTTTCTTTTCATACAAATGTTTGGCGTATTTTTCCAGGTACATTAGCTTGGCAAAAATGCTTACATGTACAGCTTCTATTTTTGTCCCTGGCATCTGCTTGCAGGCAAAGAAAAACAAAAGTGTTGGTTATAACAGAAAATATCAGGGAGTTTTTTCTCTTATTTCTCCTCGTTGTTTATTATGATTTAATATTAAATGACATGAGCCCCATGGCTGCTTATGGTGGGTAGGGTGGGCGTGATTTGTGGGAATTAATATTGTACCTGACTCGGTAGCGTTCTTGTACCTGCCAGGTCTGTTGTATATCTCATTAACAAAGGTCTTTCCAGTTCTCATTCAGGTATATATCTTTAATAGAATATGTTTGTAGGGAAAATGTTTCCTTCTTCCGTTCCTCAGGTTTTTGGTATCTCTCGGTGCATTTAAACAGAGAGATGTTTATCTCTCAGTATACATGCACCGAAAAGTGTGTATATTTCAGTGTATATACTTCGAGAGATGAGTTTCTTTCGGTATATATACACCGAGACAAATGTATCTCACTGTATATGCTCTGAGGTGTGACAGGGTATCTCTCAATGTATATACCAGAGACTATATTTTAAAGTATTAAAAGCCTCTTTGACTGGAGGTGTCATGCAGTCTTAATAACTCTCCTGTACTTGACAAAATTTAACCCCAACAAAACAATCTATGGTATGTTTTTCTTTTCATACAAATGTTTGGCGTATTTTTCCAGGTACATTAGCTTGGCAAAAATGCTTACATGTACAGCTTCTATTTTTGTCCCTGGCATCTGCTTGCAGGCAAAGAAAAACAAAAGTGTTGGTTATAACAGAAAATATCAGGGAGTTTTTTCTCTTATTTCTCCTCGTTGTTTATTATGATTTAATATTAAATGACATGAGCCCCATGGCTGCTTATGGTGGGTAGGGTGGGCGTGATTTGTGGGAATTAATATTGTACCTGACTCGGTAGCGTTCTTGTACCTGCCAGGTCTGTTGTATATCTCATTAACAAAGGTCTTTCCAGTTCTCATTCAGGTATATATCTTTAATAGAATATGTTTGTAGGGAAAATGTTTCCTTCTTCCGTTCCTCAGGTTTTTGGTATCTCTCAGTAATACAGTGTCTTCCCTCCTCACGTACTCTGCTCCACCTATATTCTGTTGGGGTGACTTATGATGGCAGCTTCTGGTTCTCGCATCGAAAGTTTCAGACCAAGTGGCGCTATAGATCAAAAGTTGAGGTCCATACTGGAACACTGCTAGCTCCACTTGAAATTTTTGCCCTCAAAGGTAAATTTTCGAGTCTACTAGAAATTTGTTGGCACGAATTGTTAACCTTGAGTCTAACTACAAGTTTATAAGTCACCCATGTACATTTTGGCCACACTAATGTGTTGTTTACGTCACTTGAAATTGTTATCACATTTCACTTTATTTATGAGGGTTTCCTATAGTAAATTTAGGATCTGATTGGTTTATTGAAATTTCTTGGAAAGGTTTGAAACTTATTTGAATGTTGCTGACCCAACTGAACTCTTAATGAAGAGGCAGAAGCTAGCGAGGCAATCTAAAATGTTATCTAAGCATGTTCACATTTCTAACTGGCTACCTCAAAAACCCTTTCGTCTTCCAAACGATAGAGAATACGTGACCAAATGACGCTGAGCTTTCAAAAATATTGATAGAAAGATCAATTTCCTGAAGTCTAATGTTCCCATTAATTTTATGTGTCCTTAAATAAGTTGACAGCAATAAAGGTGTGGGTTATGATGGCCTTTCATTGTACAATTATCCAAGAATGAGATAAATGACAAAGCTACAGGAAGAATAGCAATGCCAGGCAGACATTATTATGGATGGGGTACTTGCCAGTAGCATTTGTAAATAAGACCAAGATGATTTGGTAGTAGTTATATCGTGCTTTTCAAACGAGACCAACCGAACTGGCATGATCAGCAATGAATGAATAGATTATAACTCTGAAAAAATCTGCTTGAAGAAATGAAGTTACATAAATAATTGTTTATTAAAGGCCAAATAAATTTAGACTGATTCTTAATACATTCGAAAAAAATGTATTACATGGCCTGTCATCCGTTGGAAGGGAAGTATGCCAGACTGAGGAAATCAATGACATCATCAAGAGAAGTCTCGCCACAGCCCGTTGCCCAGCTAAACGGAAAGCTTAGATAATGAAGTCTGACGGAAGCCAAAAGCGACCAGATGGAGTCACTATGCTATCCTGGAGGGATGGTAGGAAGATTGCATGGGACTACACCTGCGCACAGAGGGTGGGGCCGCCAGTTTCAGGGAGACCCATAAGATCAATAAATACAGAGAGCTGTCACCTTGCTGTAACTTCGTCCCAGTAGGGATCAGAAACCCTCGAACCATGGCGCAAGTGTACTCTAAGATTCCTCCAAGAGTAAGGTGAAAAAACTCATCACGGAAATGAAGGACCCTAGAGCGGCCAGCTTTCTCTCTCAGAGACTCAGTGTTGCTATTTGCCACAAACATTCTTCATTCAGAAATCTTCCCTGTTTACTTGCATCATCTGTCTTCTGTCATCTATTATCTCTACCGTCCAAAAACGACCTTCTTTCATAACCCTTAACCCCATCTATTAGAGACAAGTGATTTATGTCTGTCAGCAAACCAGAATATATCAGAGAGTAATTAAGATAATTAGTAATCTCAGTGACTAATTACTTCATTATGACACACAGCATTTCAGATCATTAGCTTGCTGGGAGTAATTTTTAGGATCATATTGACATACAACACTAAAAGCCTTAGCAATAATGTTCATCTTAATAACAATAACAGTTATGTAAATAATGATATTTATATTAGTAATACAAATATAATAATAATATTAATAGTAAACTGATTATTGAGGAGGAACCTAAACTGCTACAGCCTCTTCAGCTAACCTCTCATTGTTACTCTCAGTTCAGCTATTAGAAAGTCTTGTGTGTGTGTGTGTGTGTGTGTGTGTGTGTGTGTGTGTGTGTGTGTGTGTGTGTGTGTAGAGGTTAAGGCTTTCTTGACGCCTGTCTGGCGTAGCAATTAATTACCAGGCAAATTAGAGAGCCCTCCGGGGAGATGTTTGCCACAGGAGTAAAATTGCTCCTTTGGTTGATATTAGGAGCATTTAGGCATTTGTAAAAGGTGTGTGCGCGCGCGCCTATGTGTGTACTCACCTATTTCTGGTTGCAGGGGGTCGATTCACAGCCCCTGTGTTGTGTGTGTGTGGGGGGTGGGAAGGGTTCTTCATACTTGCTAAATCGAATTTAATGACCTGGTATATTTCGAAACTCTTCAAATATTCATTCTAAATACAACTTTACTTAAATCTTTCTGACCAAAACGGAAGTAATATACTTCTCGGAAGTAATGTATTTAACAGGAGGAATATCTTTCACCGATATTCAATAATTACAAATATATTTAGGATAACCTAAGTTTGGTTTGGAAGAATTGAAATATATTATATAATGTCAAAATTATCGAATTTAGATACGAATGTTACTTTCCACGGAGAATAAAGTTAGGATAAATAATTCTCGTGACTCTCCCTCTCTCTCGTTCTATTATATATATATATATATATATATATATATATATATATAGTGGTACCTCGACTTACGATGGTCCCCAAACACACCCTTTTATGTAAGTTTATTTTTTTAAATGCTTTTGTAAGTGTAATTTTGGGGGTCTAAACGGACTAGTCTATTTTACATCATTTCTTAAGGAGATAAATTCGTTTGGTAATGGCACTTGAACAGCATTCTGGAATGAAAAAATATCGTAAGTCGAGGTACCACTTACATGTATATATATATATGTCGTGCCGATTAGGTAAAACTGGTCAATTAGCAAGAACTCATCTAAAATTAAATCCTTTCTAAAATTTTCTCTTATACGTTTAAAGATATATTTTTTTCATTTATGTTAATGTAAGAATTTATAATTTTGTACCAAGAGAAACTTTGAAAACCTACCTAACCTTATTACAACAAGCGCAATTTAATTTAGCCTAACTCAACTAAATATATTTTAGATACGTTAACATTATTTTATTAATAAACAAACACAATAAAATATATTTTTTTCGTTATGTTCAGAATGATTTTGGCGAAATTATTGCATACACAAATTTTCACTTGTCTTATATGGCAAGGTGAGCGTTGCTATTTAAGCCAAAATCGCAAGTTTTACCTAATCGGCACGACATATATATATATATATATATATATATATATATATATATATATATATATATATATATGTCGTGCCGATTAGGTAAAACTGGTCAATTAGCAAGAACTCATTTAAAATTAGGTCCTTTCTAAAATTTTCTTTTATACGTTTAAAGATATATTTTTTCAATTATGTTGATGTAAAAAATTTTAATTTTCAACCAAAAGAATCTTAGAGAACTTAACTAACCTTATTATAACAAGCGCAATTTAATTTAGCCTAACCCAACTAAATACATTTTAGATACTTTTACAATAATTTAATAATTACCAAACACAATGAA
>WNWK01004773.1:15000-112500 GCA_009830355.1 Cherax destructor
GTTCTCACCTAATTGTGGTTGTAGGGGTCGATTCATAGCTCCTGGCCCCGCTTTTTCACTGGTCGCCACTAGGTCCACTCTCTCCCTCCTCCATGAGCTTTATCATACCTTTTCTTAATGCTATGTATGGATCCTGCCTCCACTACATCACTCTCCAGATTGTTCGACTTCATGACCACTCTATGACTAAAGAAATATTTCCTAACATCTCTGACCCCTTGTTGGTGTGTCTTACCTCTGAAACAGTCTGTCCAAAGACACACACACACACACACACACACACCATAAATATATCTTAATACACGTCTTGGAGACAACTTTAACTTCATGATGCATCACTTTAGACTTGAACTTAAATCTTCACAAGACTCTCAGGAAGTCTATCTCAGAAATTATTGATTGCATTCTTGAACTTTGAAGGAGTATGATGCGTCTTTTCAATCTCTTCGTAAACTGTTTTTTTCCCAGGTTTATGTTATTCTTACATTTATATTTTCTTATTATTCTTTTTGCTGCTGTTGTTGTTTTTCTTCTTTTTCTTCTTAGTCTTCTGTTTTCTTCCTAAGTCTTCTTCTCCTCACAACGTATTGTTTCATAAAGATGACTTAACTCTAACTCTCTCAGATACTCCTGACCTAATCCCATATATTTCTCCCCACTGAAACTCTCCTACTTATATCGCAGTCAGCAGGACTCGAACCCACTACAAAAGACTGGTAGGGTTCCCAAGTGACACTCTTCTCCTCTCGGCCACAAATGCCACATAAGCTGGGCAGCCTGGTTTACAAGCCATATTTCTTCCCAGCCCGGGCACATCAGTGGGCCTCAAGCATGGTTTCAAGCCAATTCATTCAAGAAATAGCTTGAAACCATGTAGAGGAGTCCAGTTTACTTCCAAGCTACACCCTCTCACCTTCTACCAGACCTTCACTCACTCACTGTAGACAGCTCCTAAGTCCCTTCATTACCCTGTGTATATTAGCGAAGCATCAGACTGGTCTAGCGGGAAGGGTAGAGAAGTATTACTGATGGAGGATGAAGTGGATCTGAATGAATCTCTATTTTCTTGCATCGTTGTTTCTGGCTCTTCTCATTTACTCGTTTTACACGGTTTCATAAAAGTCTGGATCTTCCATTTACTCGTTTTACACGGTTTCCTAAAAATATTTACTCGTTTTACACGGTTTCCTAAAAAATTGGCTCTTCTCAATTACTCGTTTTACACGGTTTCCTAAAATTTATAACTTTTCCTTAACAATTTGTTCCTCCTCTTTGAATCTGTAAATTCCTGGTTAAACTATAGCCCCTCTCTGTTTTTAATTCATGCCTGGTATGATTTTTTTCATATTAGATATTATTCTTCAAAAATTAATAAAGATTATCCTGAAGGCGCATATAAAATCAAGTGGACCTTTGTCACCGTCTTACCTAGCAGTTTGTTTTTATATTGTAATGTGTACACACTCATTTTCGAAGTTAATGGTTCAAGGACCCCCAGGAGCCTCGATATTAATGCAGTTTTGACAAGGTAAATTGGAAGTTGATGGAGTATTTCTGGGTAGCGGTGTGATGGGAATTGTTCAATAACATTTCCTGTTTGTTGTCAAACTTCTTGTTGAAGTCGTTGATATTAATAATCATTGATGGTGATGTTATTGATGAAGGTGTCGTTGACGTTGATGTAGAGCCGTAATGTAAAAATCTTAAAAGAATATTTTTAAGTGGCTTCAAAAATGAACTTTGAATTAGTGTTAGAATTAGATAAACCTTCTACTTAAATTTAATATAGATTTATTTTTTAAAGTCATGTGGTTCAGTGTGAATGAGATTACTACTATTAATATTATTAATCGTAGAAGTATTAGTACTAGTAACAGAAGAGGTATAAGCAGCAGTAGTAGTAGTAGCAGTTGTAGTAATAGTAGTTGTAGTAGTAATAGTAGCAGTTGTAGTAGTAGTAATAGTAGTAGCAGTTGTAGTAGTAGTAATAGTAGTAGCAGTTGTAATAATAGTAGTAATAGTAGTAGCAGCAGTTGTTATAGAAGTAGTAAATAATAGTAGTAACAATAGTAGTAGAAACAGAAGTAGAGGTAGTTGTATGATAACAATGGTAGAAATAATATAGTAATAGCAATAGTAGTAGTAGCAGTAGTAATAGTTGTAGTAGAATATTTATGGAAAATGATTAAACCCGTAGGTGTCACATAGGGCCTGGGCAAGGGAAGGTTATCCTTGTAAAAAGAGTCACTCACCACCATGAGGCACTCTCTTTCCTTCTTCCCTCACCTTGAAGGAAGAGTGAAGGAGAAAAAGATAAGAATAAGTGATGCAGAGGCACGAAGGGAACAAAGTTAATGACCCAACAAGGCCATTTAACCAAGCAATCCTGTCAGGCACTTCGTTGTCTCAATACAGCACCAGAGAGGGACTGTAACGAGGGTGCAGAAGCTTGAAAAAAGAGCCAGCTTAGAGAAAGAGATGTCAGCAGTTTAAATGTTTGAGCAAGCTTTCAGCTTTGTCATTGTCTCAAGAAAGTTCTTTATAGAGACGTCGACAGTATAAAAAATTAAGCGAGCTTTCAGCTTTGTCAATGTCTCAATAAAACTCTACAGAGACCTATCAAAGTATAAGCAAGCTTTCAACTTATTAACTCCACAGAGCTCTACACAGAGCGAAACTTTGTCACACTTTAAGATTGTGTTGCTCTTATATTTTTTTTTTCTTTACTGTATTAGGTACACTTCTGTGTGAGATAAATATATATATATATATATATATATATATATATATATATATATATATATATATATATATATATATATATATATATATGTATATGTCGACAAACATAGTCAGAAAGAATGTTAATGACATTCATCATTAATGTATACCAGGTCTTGCAATATTTATTTCTTTTTTTAATTCTAATGAAAAGTTTTTTTTTTTAATATACAAATTTTAGCACTTTTAATGACAAGGCCGTGAGAACCAGGATGAATAGAGTGATGAATAAGACGTATGTGCAGCACTTAGGCATCTTTAGTGGCGAAACGTTTCGGCTGCGCAGTAGGCTTCATTAGTCGAATACAGAGGCGATTACAATACGGGAGACAGTAGAATTGTTAACTTACCTTCGTGATCTTCTCGGTATTGTGGGCTCCGTCGTCATTACGGATCTCGTAACTGGACATAGTCATGATGAATGAAGCTCTACGGTAACCGGTTACCAGACACACGCAAGCGGCCACGACCGGTTACCAAACACACACAAGCGGCCACGAGCGGTTACCAGACACACACAAGCGGCCACTATCTTTCAGCTGCTAACCGAACCTTCACTCCTCGCTCACTAACAGAGCTACTCAGCAACTATTCACTCTGTTTCACTCTAACATATTACTACCCGCTTTTTTAACTCTTGGCTTCAAGAGTAGGGCTTCTCTCTCGCGATTAGCGTACAGAGGACTGAATCGTCCACAAGTTTAATACTTCCCTTCAGTGTCAATCTTTCACTAAAAACATTCATTATATCAAGATAATTGACGTCATGTTTGCTTTTCTCTTTTAATATGCAACAACAATAATTCCTCTTAAAAGCAGTATTTATTTACATCCTTTTCAAAACACAACTTTTTCATAATCATAATTAGCATTAGTTTCAAGCCTTTTTTACATTATATTTCACATATATTTGTTTACATAATTTTTTAGGCACAAGAACACATGAGGCACATCAATACCTGTGTCACCCTCGACGATCTTCACACACTCTCCTTAACACACTTTTCTCCCAGGGGTAAAAAAAGTGATGCAAAAACCAGGAGAAAGGTCGAAGGGTCGAAACATTTGTATTTTTTCCTATCAACAATTGTCGGACGATAGACACACACACACAAAAAGGATCACATTCTATTTTTATAAAGTTTTCTTCAGCAAGTAAAGAGCTTAGAGGAGTGTTTGTGGCGGGGGAGAACCATGGTCGCTCTCTGAAAAGACAAGCAATACATTGATTATCCATCCCTTGGTACCGCTTCCCTCTGTTACATTGCAACTTGGAATCCATGTTTTTGCGATAATACTATACAATACCAACACGAAGCGACTACATAGCTTTATTTCCAAAACGTTTCGCCTACACAGTAGGCTTCGTTACACTAAGAAATGATATGGTGATACGGACAAGATGTGGGATAAGTCCCCTGTGCACAGTTCAGAACATTTATTAAAGTAAACATTTCGCCACCACTGGCTTCTATACTCCTAAGCCACTAGTGGCGAAACGTTTCCTCTAATAAATGCATAGGTGTCTTTTTCCACTAACCTCATCAAAACCAGACCTTCAAAACTGATGGACTGATCACATCGTATTCACCTCTCCATTGCCTTTGCCATCTCCATATTTAGTTACCTATGTAGAGGCTTAATCAAGCTTGCTAAAGCTATACTGAGAGCGAAACGTCGTCTATAACAACAGTTTCCTCTATAACAAGTGTCTTTCTACGAAACGTGAAAATAATAGATAAAGAGATACATTTAAAATACAATACCGACAAATTGATGAATAATATACGTGAGCAACACTTAGGTATCTTTGCAGACGTTTCGCTTGCACAGCAGCCGTCTTCAATCGAATAAGAAATGGACATCTTATCTTCTAATTCGACTGAAGAAGCCTGGTGCGAGGGCGAAACGTCTCGACAATAAAGATGTTCATGTGTTGCACATGTGTCTTAATCATCAAAATCAGTTACGAAAGACGAAGAATTAGTATCATTGAGGCAAGTAACATGACGCCTTTTCCAAGCTGAAGTGATCCAACATGATCCAAGTAACAAGACCCAAGTAATATGACCCAACATGACCCAAGTAACATGACCCATGTAACATGACCCATGTAACATGACTCATGCAACATGACTCATGCAACATGACCCACCCAACATGACCCATGCAACATGACCCAAGTAACTTGACCCTTGTAACATGACCCAAGTAACATGACCCATGTAACATGATCGTCTCCAGATTGAAACCCTCTAGAAATTGAAGTAACATGCCCCATGTAACATGACCCAAGTAACATAAAATAACATGACCCAAGTAACATGACGCGATAAAACAAGATCTTCGGTTTTGTTACTTTCAGTTTTATTACCAGTGATTTTCTTGTGGTTTCAGTACCTCAGTTTTTCTTGCACAGTTGAATATAAAAGTTAGAAAACACTTGGACTGAGAACTGATTCACATTTAAAAATGAGATCTAAATATTTGGGGTTCAGTTAGACATCTCGTTTTGCAGCAGATGAGAGTCTGAGAAGGGTCTCTCCTTGAAACAAAAATATACAGAAATGGAGTGGAAATATACACTGTTTTTCAGTGTTCTGTGAAAGTTTTTTCTTCGGATGTCGTTACTCAATATAACACTTTATTCCAAGCATAATAGAAAGAGAGAGAGAGAGAGAGAGAGAGAGAGAGAGAGAGAGAGAGAGAGAGAGAGAGAGAGAGAGAGAGAGAGAGAGAGAGAGAGACATCCCTGTACCTCACCGCCACCAAGATGGGTATCCCTGGCTCGTGATAATCCCTCTCTCTTATTTCACAAGAGGAAAAAGCAATAGGATTCCTTAAGAGACTTGATTGCTCTCGACCTCTCCGTCTCCTAGATACGGAAGAAAAAAATCAATTACCCACTACAGGAATGCCGTTCAGTGGGGTATACATAATAGCGTGAAGACAACAACGGTAATAACATTCCAGAAGACAATTGTCTTGGTGTCTGGCTGCAAGAGGCGACCTCTGGGCCAGACAGAAATACTCTTAGTGTCTCAGAGTGGGGAGGCTGTGGGCGCTAGAACCGTATGGATCAGGCAGCGCCTCGGAAAATAGGAGGTAATCAAGTTTGATTCAACAGGAGGATACAGCCAGTTACTTAGATCAAGGATCATTCACCGACATCAAAACACTTCTGGAAGGACAGTGGCTTGTCGATCCTTTTTTAAGGATCATGCTGTCCTTCAGCACCTCTTAAAATCGGTGGCGAATCTTTGTGGCTTCATAGCTCTTGGTATATATAATAACCAGTAACATCGGAGTCCTTATTTTATATAACATTTCACCCACCACTGGATTTTCTGAATTACTTATAATGGCTTATTATGTGAGGAAACGTTGTACAGATAAAGGACTCCACGAGAGGGGCGTGTCTCTTACCAGCTGTTATCAGCTTATTATTGTCTCTCTCATAACTTTTGTTTTGTCCAGCTCTTGTAATAGCTACGGTACCTTACATCCTCCTATGTTACGTCCAGCTCTTATACTGGCTACTGTACCTTACATCCTCCTCTGTTGTGTTCAGTTCTTGTACTGGCTACTGTACCTTACATCCTCCTATGTTACGTCCAGCTCTTCTAGTAACTTCCTAACATCCTATTTTGATGATGTTTGGATGTTGTTCAGTGGTATTTGAAGCGCTCTTTCGTTTCTGCTTTCTGGTATCGTCCATAATTCCATAGGTATGAGCACTCCCTCCGGACACATTACGCTAATGGTACACAGTACCGACAGGTTGATGAATAAATGACATATGCAACGCATGAGTATCGTGCTATGGAATTTCGCCAACCAGTATTTTTTTAGTTCAATAGACAAATTGCGTTCTGGAGATTGATTACGTTTTGTCTGTAGAATATATTCATTGTATTGTAAAACCCACTGATTGGCTATTCGTCTTCGTAATACACATGCCCAAGTGTTGCATATGTGTCTTATTCATCTGTGTCCAGGTCCTGGTTTAGCTCTCCGCGATACTCCGGGGATGATGCTCGTTCCTTCAGGATTATTATTCGTTTTTGTACGTTCATCTTCCTTCTTAAGTGGCATCAAGTCATTTCAGTTCTATTTTCGTTTTTGCTGCAACGTGATCTTTATTTTTATACCCTCAGCTTTTTTTTCTATATGCTCATTACTGGAGTCAGTGGAAGAAGTGAAGTAATTTTGAGGTGTTCACTCAGTCTTGATAGAAGGTGTTCAGTGCCTCAGTCTTGATAGAAGGTGTTCAGTGCCTCAGTCTTGATAGAAGGTGTTCAGTGCCTCAGTCTTGATGAAATGTGTTCAGTGCCTCAGTCTTGATATAAGGTGTTCAGTGCCTCAGTCTTGATGAAAGGTGTTCAGTGCCTCAGTCTTGATGAAAGGTGTTCAGTGCCTCAGTCTTGATGAAAGGTGTTCAGTGCCTCAGTCTTGATGAAAAGGGGTTCCAGTGCCCAGTCTTGATGAATGTTCAGTGCCTCAGTCTTGATGAAGTGTTCAGTGCCTCCTTGATGAGTGTTAGTGCCTCAGTCTTGATGAAGGTGTTCAGTGCCTCAGTCTTATTGGCATTGTATATTCTTGTTCTAGCTTCCATATTCTTGATGTTGGTTAGAATGTTCCTGCAAGTCTGGTTGAGCAATGAATGAACTCTCTTTTCATGGCTTTTTAACCTGCACTGTTGTAAAATACACCAGGTCTCAGGTTTCACGCAATTATACAACTCCGTGTCAGGTTAACAAGCTCTTGATGGGACTGCTCCTCTTTGTCGTAATTGATACCCAGTGATTAAACTTACACTCCCGCATATGGTGATCAATCCGTCTCCTCTGTCTCAGAAAATGAATAATGGTGTTCGAGGTCTATCTACTACACGAGGGTCATTAAGGCTGCATGCCACCTGTTCACCACCATGCAAGAATATACTAATAATAAAAACAGGGATTTAATTCTCAGCGTATATACACTGAGAGACATACACCTCTCGGTGTACACAAACTGCTGCATCTCGAACTAGAGTATTAAACTAAGATTATATATATTTTCATACCTGAAGAGCGATTTCATTTAATATATCTTAAATCAGCAAATAAGATACTTATAAACTTAAGTCTTTTCTCTCTGCTAAATAATTTTAATGGTAAAAAATTTTTTCCTGGATTTCAGCTAGAACATTTGACTATTTGTTATTGTCGTCTGATAGATCAATTATAGAAATTAATATATTTTTCTCATGAACTCAGACCATTGGTCCGAAGGATATTGTACCTATAATAGTGAGAACAACCTAACAGGTATCTTCACTGAGGTAAGAACTTTGGGTAGCTTTAAATATAGGTTGGAAGAGTACATGAGTGAGAGTGAGTGGGTAGGAGTTAGACATGCCTATCATGGGTCAGTAGGCCTACTGCAGTATTCCTTCGTTCTTATGTGAACACTGCAGAAGGCGAACAACCCCATCAATTTTTTTCAGCAAATTTTTCCGTTATGCAGAAAAATTTTCCTCAAATTAGATGGATAATAATCTTAATTTGTTATTATTAACAAAAGTAATAATTCCCCTGTTCCTCGAAGAATAACAAAAATAAATAACAGCGTGAACATAAGTAGTTAGAACTTAAGAATAACTTAGAGTGAAACAATTGCCATATAACTAGGCATATTTTATATTATGCATGACCTTTGACAACGTGACCTTGATTGATGACCTTAGATTTAATGTTGTGACCTCTATTGGGTGTTGCGTGACCTTCATATAACTTTAACGTAACACTGACACTGATGGATGATCTTTAACTTTAGCGTAACAATGATGGATGAATTTTGACCTTCATAAAGAGACCCAGAGAGATGGGCTCTGACATTTTTGTGGCCCAGATGGATGATCGTTGAACTTGTAGATAAATGGTTCAGAGAACCGACAAGTTGGTAAATTATACACATGTGTAACACTTGGGTATCTTTATTGAGGAAACGTTTCGCCACACAGTGGCTTCATCAGTCATACAGAGAAGAATGGTGAAGAACAGAATGAGTTTGAGGTAATAAGTTTATAAATTTTGAAAGATTGGTGGACTAAGAGACTAATTGCCTCAAACTCTTATGATCTCCATCATTCTTATTTGTATAGGACTGATGAAGTCACTGTGTGGCGAAACGTTTCTTCAGTAAAGATACCCAAGTGTTACACATGTCTAATTTATAGTCGTTGAACTTAATGTGACTCTGATGGATGGCACTCATAACGTGACTCTGATGGATGGCACTCATAACGTGACTCTGATGGATGGCACTCATAACGTGACTCTGATGGATGGTACTCATAACGTGACTCTGATGGATGGTGGCACTCATAACGTGACTCTGATGGATGGTGGCACTCATAACGTGACTCTGATGGATGGTGGCACTCATAACGTGACTCTGATGGATGGTGGCACTCATAACGTGACTCTGATGGATGGTGGCACTCATAACGTGACTCTGATGGATGGTGGCACTCATAACGTGACTCTGATGGATGGTGGCACTCATAACATGACTCTGATGGATGGCACTCATAACGTGACTCTGATGGATGGCACTCATAACGTGACTCTGATGGATGGCACTCATAACGTGACTCTGATGGATGGCACTCATAACGTGACTCTGATGGATGGCACTCATAACGTGACTCTGATGGATGGCACTCATAACGTGACTCTGATGGATGGCACTCATTAACGTGACTCTGATGGATGGCACTCATAACGTGACTCTGATGGATGGCACTCATAACGTGACTCTGATGGATGGCACTCATAACGTGACTCTGATGGATGGCACTCATAACGTGACTCTGATGGATGGCACTCATAACGTGACTCTGATGGATGGCACTCATAACTACTCTGATGGATGGCACTCATAACGTGACTCTGATGGATGGCACATCTCATAACGTGACTCTGATGGATGGCACTCATAACGTGACTCTGATGGATGGCACTCATAACGGACTCTGATGGAGGCTAACGACTGATAACGGAGATAGGCACTCATAACGTGACTGATGGATGGCACTCATAACGTGACTCTGATGGATGGCCTCATAACGTGACTCTGATGGATGGCACTCATAACGTGACTCTGATGGATGTCACTCATAACGTGACTCTGATGGATGGCAGTACATACTGAGCGTATATACTGCGTATATACTACGTATATACTGTGTATATACGCCCAGTCATCTTGTTAATATGATAATGATGGAGTAAACTGAAGACGTGATGGATCCCTCAATCATCTTCCCTCCCACTAGACCAAACAATCCACCCTCCCATCAATTCATCCACCCTCCCATCAATTCATCCCCCCTCCTCCCTACCCAGCTAAACCAGAGGGGGTTATACAGCACTTGTGATATTTGAGGTCTGGTCTCAGACCGGGCGGCGGGGGCGTTGACCCCAGAAATCCTCTCCAGGTATAAGGTAATAGGTGATGAGCCAATGAAGGGTAGAACAGGTTCAGTTCCTCGTATCAAGAAACCTTACTTATAGACATTAAGTAACCAATTATTAAGTCACCATTATTCATTCAACAGCTGTATTACCAGATGTACACAGACATCACAGATCAAATGCCACTCAGAAGTACATTTCCAGTCATTCTTCAGAGTGCAGACACTGTACTTGTCACCATCCTTCAGAGTGCAGACACTGTACTTCTCACCATCCTTCAGAGTGCAGACACTGTACTTCTCACCATCCTTCAGAGTGCAGACACTGTACTTCTCACCATCCTTCAGAGTGCAGACACTGTACTTCTCACCATCCTTCAGGTGCAGCACTGTCTTCTACCATCCTTCAGAGTGCAGACACTGTACTTCCTACCATCCCTTCAGAGTGCAGACACTGTACTTCCCACCATCCTTCAGAGTGCAGACACTGTACTTCTCACCATCCTTCAGAGTGCAGACACTGTACTTCTCACCATCCTTCAGAGTGCAGACACTGTACTTCCTACCACCCTTCAGAGTGCAGACACTGTAATTCCCACCATCCTTCAGAGTGCAGACACTGTACTTCCCACCATCCTTCAGAGTGCAGACACTGTACTTCCCACCATCCTTCAGAGTGCAGACACTGTACGTCCCACCTCCACCCATCCTTCAGAGTACAGACACTGTACGTCCCACCTCCACCCATCCTTCAGAGTACAGACACTGTACTTCCCCTCCACCATCCTTCAAGTACAGACATGTCTTCCACTCCACCATCCTTCAGAGTACAGACACTGTACTTCCCACCTCCACCATCCTTCAGAGTACAGACACTGTACTTCCCACCTCCACCCATCCTTCAGAGTACAGACACTGTACTTCCCACCTCCCACCATCCTTCATAGTACAGACACTGTACTTCCCACCTCCACCCATCCTTCAGAGTACAGACACTGTACTTCCCCCCTCCACCCATCCTTCAGAGTACAGACACTGTACTTCCCACCTCCACCCATCCTTCAGACTACAGACACTGTACTTCCCACCTCCCACCATCCATCAGAGTACAGACACTGTGTACTTCCCACCTCCACCCATCCTTCAGAGTACAGACACTGTACTTCCCACCTCCAGAACTCAAGTCCCGCTAACCGGTTTCCCCGAATATTTTTACAATGCAAAACATCACTTCTAATATGCACTCCAAGAACATTATATATATATATATATATATATATATATATATATATATATATATATATATATATATATATATATATAAACATTCAATCGCACTTTTTTCTTAATAGGAATTTCATCACAAGCGTCACTCACTTGAAAATAATATTGATTAGTTACATCACTTTGGGCATTAAAAATAAGGAAATTTTTAGTTAAAGATTTGAACTATAAGACGTATTGTAGCTTTATCAGGAATCCTGGTTCGTCTTAAGTAGGGGGACCACAAATATTTCTTGTCAGACTTAAACATTGTTGTAACATTTCGCTCAGAACGTTTATCTGATTTCCATTTAATTCCCAGAAAGCTTAATGTATTTGCAGTAAGCACGGCCATAAATCATTAGTGAGTAACCAACTTGTCGCTAAGTATCCCCGAGGTTGAAGACGCGAGCGGTGAGCAGGGAGGGAGCGGAGCGGAGCGTAAGTGTGCATCCCTCCCCGCTGCCGGCCAGACACTGACTCCTATCCTCTCTCCCTTCTACCCTTCACAGGTGACGAGGGAGCCACCTTTTGCTTTTATTGTAGTTTAAAAGACATGCGTGAGAAAGAGGAGTTATGGCTGGCAATACAAACTGTTAAATATTTCGTACATAATATCAGGTGTCCACAAAACGGTAATTTCTTGAGTTTGTTTACAAATTTTCTTTCGAATCTTGTGTTGAAAATGTAAAAATTAATTTCGAGGTGTTTATTATACCTGTAGAGTATATCCATGGAGAGGTGTATGTCTCTTAGTGTATATACACTAAGAGGTGTATGTTTTTCGGGGTATACATCCTGAGAGTTTAATTTAATCCTTAGTTTAGTAATTACGTATTCTTGACTTGTGGTGAGCAGGTGACATGCTCCTTTGATGACCCTCGTGTAGTAGATAGGCATTCAACCCCATTTAACCAACCCACCAACCCATATCTACAAACACATGACCAGGAATGAGTGGAAAGAAAGATGAATAATGGCGTGAGAGGAAGGGAAACAAGACACTGGAAATGGCAGAGGATTGTCTAACCTTAACCCGTAACACGTCAGTTACAGACTTTCCCAGAAACTTGTAACTTTTTCGGAAAGTAACGTGATGTTTCTTACCTCTTAAATCTATGTAGTTACCATTTTTTCATTGGTAAAAATTATGATGGTTCGCATTTCCTCTTTATAGAGCGATAAGCAATGGTGATTAGATCATTTTAATATCAGTTAATTGCAAGAAAGATAGGGATTAAAAGAGAGAGAAAGAGAGAGAGAGAGAGGAGAGAGGATGGGGGGGGGGTACGAACAAATAGATGAAAGCAAACGTATGTTCGCGTTCACTGTTCCAGTTTATATTTTTTTTTTCGCGTTTGCTGCTTCCAAAGCCAGCAGAGATTACTTCACGCCAATGCTTTTTACTTACCCTTCCAGCGTTGTGTCCATTCCTGCTTTTGCAGTCACATGCCAAATAAATCTCACCTCAAAAAAATGAAGTCAACTGAGACTTGAACAAAAAAAAGACACGTCCAGAGAATCACATAAAAGATACAAGTAACTACACAGAGAAAAGGTTAGGCGAGGTTAAGGTAGGGTTAGATTAGGTTAGGTTAAATTAAGGTAGGGTTAGATTATGTTAAGTTACGTATCGCTATGTTACGTAGGGTTACGGTACGGTTCGTTACAGACAAGAACCTACACACAACAAAAAAAAAAAAAAAAAAATCATCCCACAGCAAAAAAATCTTGAAAAATCTAATATTTACATAATTATCATATCTCAATATATTCTAAGACGTGCAACTAACCCTCAGTTTAGAAATCAAATATTAGACGATGTTTCGGTCCCTCCCGGACCTTTATCAAGTAATGAGAGAATCGAGACTTGAAATATACAAAAACGTCCTCTATATTTTATTTTCATTTTCAGGGCTGGCTGGGAATCATATTCATAAATGTATATATATGTATAGCTTCACACCTGTATAAGTATACTATAGGATACGACATCGCTCCTATCTTATTATTAATGTAATTATTATCCTTATTATAACTGTAATTATTATCAATATTATTAAATTATTGGGTTATACTGTACCTTGGAAATGGGAGACAATCCAGTTAGATCTAAGGAAGAAAAAGATAAATCCAATTTTTCGGATCAAAAATGATAGCTCTAGGACTTTCGTGTTCCGGCACTTGTCAGACCAGTGCCAAGTGCCGGAAATATGAAGGCAAGATATAGAAACAGTATCAGGAGAAAGCATATAAAGGCCCATCAACATTAAATATTTAGTAATGACCTAGTGACATCATCATTAGTGACATGACAACTATCACCAACATCCCGTCAGACATCATATCGTATCATTATAAGACTCCATTCTATTCTCAAAATCCATATCGTACAAAGAAAATAGAGAAGCAGCAAAAAGGGGAAAAACGCTTCTATTTCCAGAGTCTGGCACAATCCTCCCTTCATCTTTCTGGTGCCTGGCACTTGTCTGCTTGATACCATGTCATTCAAGCCAGAGTCGTTCCGCTGAACGGATCTACCTGGACTTCCTACTCATTTCTGCAACATTGCAAGCGCCTGATAAGTTGATTGCAACACGAAAGACCTAGAGCTATCAGTCAACTACCCCCGTGGTTGTTGTTCATCTTATATAACTTGTTCGTGATTATATATAGTTGGGGCACAGAGGAAAGAATGTTTATAGAAGGGTACATTAGAGAAAGGATACTTTCGAATGGGAATCTGGAAGGATAAGAAGAAAACAAATTAAATGTGTTAATTAGTCAAGTGAAAGCATATCTATAAAATAAATTATCTCAAGAGAAAATTAGTCCATTTGTCGTACGACGAGGAAGACAAGAAACGTCGCGCCACAAGCTTTAATCGTCCCTATTTTTTTCCCTTTATTATAACGTGAAGCTCTACATACTACATAGAACAAAATGTTGCCTCAATCTATTATATATATATATATATATATATATATATATATATATATATATATATATATATATATATATATATATATATATATATTTCTTGACTACGAACCAGTTATGTCCTTTTAAAAGTCTATAACATTACTATATTTTTCATTGATTGAAATAACCTGAAAAACTGGTTGTTCCTACCACAACCGACTACACCGTGTGTACTCACCTAGTTGTGGTTCCAGGGGTTGAGTCATAGCTCCTGGCCCGGCCTCTTCACTGGCGGCTACTGGGTTACTCTTCCTGTTCCATGAGCTTTATCATACCTCTTTTTAAAGCTATGTATGGATCCTGCCTCCACTACATCACTTCTTGAGTGTGTGTGTGTGTGTGTGCTTGATTTCAATCTGTTTGCATGTCAATTTACACCTTCAACTAATACTTAAGTAAACGTCCTACCTAGTGCAACAACTATTACTGTTATAACACGAGTCTCCCATAAAAAAAACAAAGAAAACCGTGACATGGAAGAAAATGGGAATAATTTTGGGAGCTAAACAATGCCCAACTAAACCAATATTAAAACTCATTCATAAATTTATATTAAATCTCATAAATCAACACTGAATTTTCGGAAATCTGTAATTCTCCATTATAAATGAAGGAAAACAACCTTCCTCTTTTAGTAAGTGAAATGTGGCAAAATACGTCCGTAGAGGTTATTAATAATTTTTTAGCAATATAGTATTTATAAAATTAAGGGCTTAAAAATTTGTTATATGGTTTTTCAAGAATATGTAAATACACAGGAGCCTCACAGGATATATACATCAAGAGGTGTATTACTCTCAGGGTATATACGCTGAGAGTTTATTGTAATCCTTATTTTTGGGATTAAAAGTATTCTTATCTGGTGGTAAAAAGAATACTTACTGCCTTAATGGTCATCGTGTAGTCGATAATAATAATAATATCTTTATTTTTACAAGTACATGTACAAGGTATACAGGTCTATCTGACATCAATGACATACTACTATATATGCAGTGCATTTCGGGCATATTAGGTCAATTTTGTCCCAGGATGCGACCCACATCAGTAGACTAACACCCAGGTACCTATTTTACTGATGGGCGAACGGGGATAGCAGGTGTCTTATGGAAACACGTCCTAATGTTTTTCAGCCGTACCGTGGATCGACCCCTGGACCTCAATGTGTGAGCTGCGTGAGCAAGCGATCGAGCTACGGGAAAGGCTTTGAACCCCTATTAACCATCCCATGTCCAGGTTACATCAAGAGGCAGTTTCCACCACAGGGATCTTTATCGTCTCCACATGTATCCTTAAGTATGTACTCTCCCCTGCTCGACCTTCTATGTGAAGGAGAGTAACTCACGTTCACATCAGACTCGTTCATCCACGATCATTACTCAACCATCGTCGATTCTCTGATTCATTTCCTCAATGAATTTGAGTGAGGTGATGTAGCTTAAGTAACTCGCAACTGTACGCATTCGTATATATGTATGTAAACTGGTGTCCCGTGGCCTGGTAGGCAACACTTGCTTCACACGCTGAGTGTCTGTGGTTCGATCCCCCACAAGGGTGGAAATACTGGGCGTGTTTCCTTACACCTACTGTCCCCGTTCACCTAGCAAGTAAATAGGTACCTGGGTGTTAATCGACTGGTGTGGGTCGCATCCTGGGGGACAAGATTGAGAACCCCTGTGGAAATAAGACAGTCCCTCGATGACGCAGATGCACCATTTTATATATTTTTACCACACTGCATAATAAATACACTACTTAATAACGACCTTAAGCCCAACAAAGGAAGGCCAATAATGTTGGGAGAATTTCCGATAATATTTAAGGTAAAAGGACACAAGTGCAACTAATGTGGTATTTTAATGTGGCAACGTTTCGCTCTCCAGGAGCTTTATCAAGGGCTTAACAAAGCGAAACGTTGCCACAATAAAATGTCACATTAATTGCACTTGTGTCCTTTTACCAAACAAAGGAAGGGCAAGTTACACTGGATATATACCCGGAGAAGAACATTTCTCTCAGCGTATATATGCTGAGAGTTTACTCTGTTTCCTATGTTAGGGGTTCAAGAATTATTGTCTGGTGGTTAACAGGTGACGTGCAGCCTTAATGACTCACGTACGGAAGATAGGCTTGAAACTCCATTAACCAACATTGTTTAAATATCTTTTGTGGTCTCTTCTCTCTTTCTCTCTGTCTGTCTCTCTTCTCTATCCCTCTCTCTATCCCTCTCTCTATCCCTCTCTCTATCCCCCTATCCCCCTCTCTATCCCCCTATCCCCCTCTCTATCCCCCTATCCCCCTCTCAATCCCCCTCTCTATCCCTCTCTATCCCTCTCTCTGTCTCTGTCTCTCTCTCTCTCTGTCTCTCTCTCTCTTCTCTCTCTCTCTCTGTCTCTCTCTTCTCTCTCTCTCTCTCTCTCTCTCTCTCTTCTCTCTCTCTCTCTCCCATCAAGGGATTTGATAATGTAATTTTCTTGTTTCTGTTCTGTTTTTCCCCTTTCGTTTTAATGGAATAATTGTGATGAGTCGTAAGAGGGGAATTCACTCCATCCTAAAATAGAGACAATCCAGAGATGAGAGAGAGAGAGAGAGAGAGAGAGAGAGAGAGAGAGAGAGAGAGAGAGAGAGAGAGAAAGAAAGAAAGAGAGAGAGTAATATTGAAATAATTCAAGTAACATAAGAGACACAGAGAAAGATAAATAAGAAGAAAATATTGAATTAATAAAAAACAACATTCGCAGGACACAGACTGAAATAGATGGGATAACAGAGAAAAATAAAAAAAAATGCATGTCTGTACTCACTGCCTTTTTGGTGAATGTTTTGATGAAGTTGTATCCAGATTTAATACAGTCGACAATAGTGAAGAGAAGCCAACAGTTGTAGAACACGTTTTTATTGTAACAACGTTTCGCTCTTTTGCAGTGTTTTTTTTTTCAAGAGAAAGTAAAGCTCTACTTAGAAAGCTTCCTCCAGAGTGAAAAGTTGATTATCTTTCCTTTAATAAAGTAGGGATTAATAATAATAATAATAACAATGGTAATAATATTATTATTATCACCATCGTTATCATAATTATTATTATATTTATAGGAAAGCACTAAACTCCTGCTGTGTCATTTACAGCCTTAAAGAGAATGAGGATGAATTCTTCAAGACTATCACCGTTTGCTCACACTTTCGTAGGAATTTGTTGAGTGTTGATGAATCATTGTAATGATGAACACATAACGGTATTCCAGTTAACCGTCTTCGGGTAATTGTTCGTGTGCGTTGGACTCCAGCTCCTGGACAAGGAGATGAGGGGTAGTGATGGCAAAAATAACGTTTATGGCAGGGAGTTTTAAATTGAACCAGTAATGGTTAAAGTGAAGCTTGGGAGGGTATGAACCATTTAAGGTATGTTTTAAATGGTGAGGTGGGGTAAGGGGAGAGGTGAGGGAACTAATGTTAGGTGAGGGGTGAGGGAACTAATGTTAGGTGAAGGGTGTGGGAACTAATGTTAGGTGAGGTGTGAGGGAACTAATGTTAGGTGAGGGGTGAGGGAACTAATGTTAGGTGAGGGGTGAGGGAACTAATGTTAGGTGAGGGGTGAGGGAACTAATGTTAGGTGAGGGGTGAGGGAACTAATGTTAGGCGAGGGGTAATGGAACTAATGTTAGGTGAGGGAACTAATGTTAGGTGAGGGGTGAGGGAACTAATGTTAGGTGAGGGGTGAGGGAACTAATGTTAGGTGAGGGGTGAGGGAACTAATGTTAGGTGAGGGGTGAGGGAACTAATGTTAGGCGAGGGGTAATGGAACTAATGTTAGGTGAGGGATCTAATGTTAGGTGAGGGGTGAGGGAACTAATGTTAGGTGAGGGGTGAGGGAACTAATGTTAGGTGAGGGGTGAAGGAACTAATATTAGGTGAGGGGTGAGAGAGTTAATGTGAGGTGAAACACAGGAACATAAAAACACAGCAAAACGCCGACAAATACAGACAAAACAGAGCAAAACAAGGACATACAGAGACAAACACAGCGATACGTAGACAAAAACAGACAAACACAGGAAAGCAAACACCCGTGAATGTTCACAAACACCACAGAAATACTCCCAAACACAGCCACTTCACCCTGACTTTAAAGTGTTTAGAGGAAGTGTTGAAATTTGTAAAGTGTTTTTTTTTAAACACACTTTAGGAAGCAACTCTGCTAGATATACAACGAATACTTTGAAGTTGCATTTCGAAGTTATATTTTGAAGTTATACCTTAAAGTTGTGTTCTGAAGTTATAGCTTGACATTATATCTTGTAATTGTATCTTGAATATATACCTTGAAGTTATACCTTGAGCTTTATTCTGATATTATACCTTGAGGCTATATTTTGAAAATAATTTAAAGTTACTTTTTGAAGTTATGTATTGAAGATATATATAAAAATACCTTGAAGTTATGCTCTGAAGTTATTACTTTAAGCTGTATCTTAAATTTATACCTTGAAGGTATGCTACTAATATTTATTTACAATTATAATTCATATTCATTATTATTATTAAAAGTGAGAAACATAGTAGCCACTTTCAAGGTGTAGGACTCACCTTGGAAGTAGGTATAAGGTGTAGGACTCACCTTGGAAGTAGGTATAAGGTGTAGGACTCACCTTGGAAGTAGGTATAGGTGTAGGACTCACCTTAGAAATAGGTATAAGATGTGGGACTCACCTTGGAAATAGGTATAAGGTGTAGGACTCACCTTGGAAATAGGTATAAGGTGTAGGACTCACCTTGGAAGTAGGTATAAGGTGCAGGACTCACCTTGAAAGTAGGTATCAGGTGCATGATTCACCTTAAAATAGGTATAAGGTGCATGCTTCACATTGGAAGTAGGTATAAGATACAGGACTCACTTTGGATGTAGGATATAACTAAGGTTCTACATCAAGCTTATAAATGAGTATCAGATTTGCCTTTTTGCACACATCATCTGCTGCGATAACTGTTTGCAGTGTCTCTTGAAATGACTAGCGGTTGGCTAAGCTTTTCCCTTTTGGAAGCAGGTATAGGGCGTAGGTCACACCCTATCAGCAAGTATAGAGCGCAGGACTTATCAGTAGACATAGGAAGTAAGACTCACAGTTTTAGGACTCACCTTGGCGGGGTTGTTTGAGTGTTGGGAGTGAGCATCGACAGAGGCATGGGACGAGTCTTGCACG
Source organism: Cherax destructor (assembly GCA_009830355.1). NCBI lineage: Eukaryota > Metazoa > Arthropoda > Malacostraca > Decapoda > Parastacidae > Cherax > Cherax destructor. The sequence continues at coordinate 34,687 of WNWK01004773.1, forward strand.
GAGCCTCGGCTAAGTTTCCTTGCCAGGGCGGACCTTCTGCTCCCCGTGCTGCTCTGCCTGCGGGACCAACACCCCCAAACCCTCGTTAGGATCCCGAGTGCCTTATAACATGTAGTTGTATTTACTGTAGCAAATATTATGTCAGAAATACTTCAATGTCGAAATAAGCAATAAATATAATGTTTTATTCTTCTCAGTGTCATAAATGCAACAATTTTTAAAATTGTATATAATACGTTCATTGGTGGGGGTAGTAGGGTTATTATGGTTCCAGGTCAGGTAGTAGGTTAGTGCAACACTGAAGAAGTCTGCTGCGCCGCTGAAACGTTTCGACAATAAACATATCCCAGTGTTGTACAAGTTTGTGAAAAAATACATATGTGATTTATGGTATTGTACTGAGAAGTCATTTCGTATGAGTATTTTGTTTAGGCTGCGTTTCACTCTTGTCAGCTGCATCATGCCTCAGTGTATATAACGCAGGACAGTGTGTATAACGCAGGACAGTGTGTATATAACGCAGGACAGTGTGTATAACGCAGGACAGTGTGTATAACGCAGGACAGTGTATATAACGCAGGACAGACGCGTTTATTGAAAAAAAAATTATTGAGGTGAAAAAAGCAAGTCACAAGAGTTAAGATAATTGAGTTTTAAGTATAAGGTAGTTTAACAGCGTAAATAAGATCCTATATATTTAGTGAAAGAAGTGTTGTGGGGTCTAAAGATGAGTCTTGCTAATACCTCTGAGATATTGGAGCTGTTGTTGTTAGTAGTGATTGTGTCCGTGACTGATATGAGAGAACCTTCCAAACACCTCCCCAATACAAAACACTGAGTTACGATAAGCGACTCAAACATTGTTCATGTTGCTGATAGTGCGAACGTACTTACGCTTTTCGATATATGTATTTAAATTTCTTGATGTTTCTCGTAAGTCAGTGTTTTGGCCGTCTCCGCGAGGGATATTGTAAGCGCCGGCGTCTCTATTATCGAGAATTAATGGACTGGTCTTGGTTGAAGCTTTAATGGTTGTAGTATTGGCTGTTGCTCCTCTAGTTTTTTCTCTAGACAGAAGGAGATAGCTCTTAGAAGATAGCCTAGGTGTGGATTTCTAAGTCCTTTCTGTCTTTCTCATGTACTCCTATGATGTTACATGTTATGAAATCCTTGGTAACGTTCTCAGATACACTGTTGTTAGGGAGAGTGATTCAGATATAAGATTAGCCTCTATTCTGGGTATGATGCCACCATGGTTGTTCAATATACAGTGAACCCCCGTATTCTGGGTATGATGCCACCATGGTTGTTCAATATACAGTGGACCCCCGTATTCTGGGTATGATGCCACCATGGTTGTTCAATATACAGTGAACCCCCGTATTCTGGGTATGATGCCACCATGGTTGTTCAATATACAGTGAACCCCCGTATTCTGGGTATGATGCCACCATGGTTGTTCAATATACAGTGAACCCCCGTATTCTGGGTATGATGCCACCATGGTTGTTCAATATACAGTGAACCCCCGTATTCTGGGTATGATGCCACCATGGTTGTTCAATATACAGTGGACCCCCGTATTCTGGGTATGTCGATCATAAGAAAAGCTTCTCTACTTCACTACCTAAGGAAATGTGAAGGAAATTGTAATTCATTGAAAACCTGGCTAATGAAAAACATTCCTCTCCCACGTATTCTGGACTTCGTGTTCTGTGTGCTCGTGGATAAGAGCCTATAATTATTCTCCATGTATATTCAGGTGTTTTGGTGCGAATAGAAATGAAGTAGGTGGGTTCACGAAGCTGGGGCTTTCGTGTGTGATCGGATTTTTTTTTTGCATTAAAACGTCAAGAAATGGAACTCTGTATTCTGCTGTTTCTTTTATGATAAATTGGATGAACGATTCTACTTGGGTGAATTTATCTAGCAAATCTTCAGCGTTCATCCGTATGCGGGCGATAAGGATCTCACCTACCAACTGATAATTCAAACGATTGTGAAGTGAATTGTTTAAAAAGAAATCCTATGGGGTGAAACTAGAGAACGGGAAATTAGTTTATGTTCATCTATTAGCCAAGTGTGTGATAAGAATAAAGATGTTTTTGACAACAGTTACATTTCACCCATCTGCTCAGAGCTGGGACGCCTGTCTAAGATAAACAAAGCATTACTCCTTTGAACCGCAACACTTACACGCTAAGAGCAGACACCTATGGGATGGAAGCAGAGTACAGGAAACCATCTTACCTATGTGGTCTCTTGTGTTCATTGGTCTTGTTATCGGTGACACTCATACGTTCTAGAGGGCGCCACCACGCTAACGCAACGTTCTTCTAGTCTCCGCACGTTCTTATAGCCATTCTGTGTGGAAAAAAAATGGGCATTATTTTTTAGTAGCAGCACTGTTACATATATATTTTTTATAAAAACCATCCCCTACAGGGCGAAACGTTCTCACAATAAAAACGTGCTTCTACGTCTTTTATTTACTTCACTCCTGCTCATGGCGTGAAAGTTTACAGTGTCATGAGAGGAAGGGACGAGTGTAAACAGAACTGGAGATTGCTGTTGATACCTCTGTCACGAGACCTGCTAATTTACCCACTCGGCTACGAGCATTCGTGTACTTTCCAAAGAAATCCTTGACTGACTGGTTTGTAGAAACACCAAGTGAGCCTTCATTAGCTATTTTATATATTAGAAACATTCCCCTAACACAAACCTTTACCTTTCAGAAACGTTCCCTGGAAAATACCTTCACCTACTGAAACAATCCCATGAAAAACACCTGAACCTATCGGAAACAATCAGCATTAGAACGCATATAAGGGAACGTTCGCACAACAATCCTAATCACATTTAATGCTTATTGGAACATTGTCCTCAATTAAGGTAATCCTAGTCTGGGAGTTGGAATCACACACACAGATGCCATGGAAAATTGAAAAGCAAATTTGATCCTTTGCTGTGTTTGTGGTGTTTTAGTGATTAGGGATAATTAAATGGCGCGTGCGTGCGTGTGTGTGTGTGTATACTCACCTATTTTTACTCACTTATTTGTGGTTGTAGGGGTCGATTCATAGCTCCTGGCCCCGCCTCTTCACTGATCGCTGTGTGTACTCACCTAGTTGTACTCACCTAGTTGTGGTTGCAGGGGTCGATCCATAGCTCTTGGCCCCGCCTCTTCACTGGCCGCTACTGGGTCACTCTCCCTGCGCCAAGAGCTTTATCATACCTCTTCTTAAAGCTATGTATGGAACCTGCCTCCACTACATCGCTTCCCAAACTATTCCACTTCCCGATCATTCTGTGACTGAAGAAATACTTCCTTACATCCCTGTGATTCATCTGAGTCTTCAACTTCCAACTGTGTCCCCTTGTTGCTGTGTCCCATCTCTGGAACATTCTGTCTCTGTCCACCTTGTCAATTCCTCTCAGTATCTTAAATGTCGTTATCATGTCCCCCCTATCTCTCCTGTCCTCCAGTGTCGTCAGGTCGATTTCCCTTTACCTCTCCTCGTAGGACATGCCCCTTAGCTCCGGGACTAGTCTTGTTGCAAACCTTTGCACTTTCTCTAACTTCTTTACGTGCTTGGCTAGGTGTGGGTTCCAAACTGGTGCTGCATACTCCAGTATGGGCCTAACGTACACAGTGTACAGGGTCCTGAACGATGGAAATAAGTCACTCTGACTTTTTTGGGTTATCCTAGGTTCTCAACACATATGCTGCTATGTATGATAATGTATGTAAATGTATTTGTGTATACCTGAATAAACTTACTTACTTACTTAAGATGTCGGAATGCTGTGTGTGTGTGTGTGTGTGTGTGTGTGTGTGTGTGTGTAAAGTATAATATAGAGTCTCCTGCCTCCTCACATTACGTTGTTCCTCGTTTGATCTTAATGAAGAGACTAAACCATAAAATATTTTGATGATGACGTTTTTTAACCTTTCCAAGACGTAATTTATCTTTAATTTTGAAGTAAACTTAATGGTGCATAGTAATAATAGAGGTAGTAGTAGTTGTAGTAGTGGTAATAGTAGTAGTAATACTACTAGTAGTAATAGTAGTAGTAATAATAGTAGTAGTAATATTATTATTATTAGTAGTAGCAGTAGTATACTAACAACGTTGCCTACAGTCATGACTAACAACGCTACAGTCACTGATGTCTGACAACGTTATAGACGCTGATGTCTGACAACGTTACAGACGCTGATGTCTGACAACGTCAGATAGAGACAAGAAGAAACAAATAACTGAACAGTTTTTGTTGTTGAAAACATAAACACTCTTCTTCACTTGTAATTCAATTGTCGAGGAATACCAGAGACGCAAAAATATTATTGTTCTCAAGGGAGGAATTTTATTGGATAAAATACGGAATTTGTGGAGAAAGATGCAGGGAAAGAGAAGCAGTGGAGCTGAAAGATGTGAGGAGAAAAAGAGGATAAAAGTAGTAGGGAGAAAAAGAGGGTGAGGATAAAAGTGGTGAGGAGAGAAAGAAAGTGAGGATAGAAGTGGTGGAGAGAAAAAAATTGTGAATGAAAGGAGTGGTAAGGAGATAAAACGATGGAAAGCAGTAGAATAAGAGAGATGTGAGTGGGGAAACAACTCGATATAATGAAAATGAGAATTGTAGTGATAATAATATAGCATAACAGACAGTACCAGACGTAAGGGGAGATTAAGGGAAAAATGGGAAGTCAAGACTTTTACTCATAAGGGAAGTGTATGGAAGTTGAGAAATGATCAGTGAGAATAAGCATAAGATGACGTTTTGTGTAAATTCATACATTACTCTTCCAGCACAGGCAAGCAATCTGTTACATTTTTCTAAGGGTTACATTAGTATTGTCTTTTCTGCTACGGAGTTTTATATCGGAATTCCGAGTCATATTATTGTCTAACTTATCAAATAACTACTCTGAGATGAGTGTTGTTTGTGTCGTATTTTCAAGATTTAAATAAAATTACGTGTGGGGGGGGGAGGTACCTATTACATAATTTCCAGCATTAAATAAATTGTGAGAAAACAATTAACTCAGAAATAAATAATCACACGAGAATATCTGACAGCGTTTCCGTGTCGCTCCACATTTACACGGAAATATATTCCAAATGTATTCCAGTTTTATGCCACCACTTAATTGGTAGACTTTAACGAATCAGGCAGAATACAGCGAAATAAATCCCCTTGTTTTCCGCTTGCGCTGTATGAAGAATTAATGAAGTCTTGACAAAAACATTCACACAATGTTTTTTTAAATCACCTCTTTCAGAACACCATATTGCTTGTTTCTTGTTTGTTTGTGTGTGCAAACAACGTGATATATAATAATCCATCCGGTGACTTAGCAGTATAGATATCTTTCATAAGATATTTTTGCTGTTGTGTTGTTGTTTTTGCTTATCATTGCTTATTATATTATTATTATTATTATTATTAGTAGTACAAATAATAATAATAGTATCAGTAGTTGTAGTAGTAGTACTAGTATTATTATCATTATTATTCTTTTCATTATTATCATTATTGAAGTTATTTTTGATATGATATTGTCGGTACTGACATTATCATTATTATATAAAAAAGAAGGAAGCGCTAAGCTCGTATGGGTCATTCAGAGCTATTTACAATTTTCCTTTTTTATTCAGGTTTTTTTCCATCTGCACAAGAGGCGTCAGGTGCAGCGACCATCCAATTAACACAGGAAGGAAATATTTTATACTTCCTGGATATTTATAGTCACACAGAACTGTGGTTGTTGTCGGTGAGTACAAACATGACGTGTGTGTGTGTGTGTGTGTGTGTGTGTGTGTGTGTTGCAGGGGTCGAGTCATAGCTCCTGTCCCCGCTTCTTCACTGATTCCTACTAGGTCCTCTCTCTCCCTGCTCCATGAGCTTTATCAAACCTAGTCTTAAAACTATGTATGGTTCCTGCCTCCACTACATCACTTTCTAGGCTATTCCACTTCCTGACAACTCTATGACTGAAGAAATACTTCCTAACATTCCTTTGACTCATACGAGTCTTCAACTTCCAATTGTGACCCCTTGTTTCTGTGTCCCCTCTCTGGAACATCTTGTCTCTGTCCACCTTATTTATTCCTCGCAGTATTTTATATGTCGTTATCATGTCTCCCCTAACCCTCCTGTCCTCTAGTGTCGTCGGGCCGATTTCCCTTAACCTTTCTTCGTAGGACAATTCCCTTAGCTCTGGGACTAGTCTTGTTGCAAACCTTTGCACTTTCTTTAATTTCTTGACGTGTTTGACCAGGTGTGGGTTCCAAACTGGTGCTCCATACTCTAGCATGGGCCTGACGTATATGGTGTAGAGAGTCTTGAACGATTCCTTAGTGTGTGTGTGTGTTCTATCCTCCAGTCACCTGAGAGAACAGTCAAGGTGACTCACCTGAGAGTGAGGCGCACCTTTAAGGTCACACAGAACTGATGTGAATGCTGGGGTTCCTGATTATATGTTGAATGAACGAGTAAATTGAGGTGAGACGAAGACAGTCCTAAAATGTTGTGCAAAATATATGCACTATATATATATATATATATATATATGTGTGTGTGTGTGTGTGTGTGTGTGTGTGTGTGTGTGTGTGTGTGTGTGTGTGTGTGTGTGTGTGTGTGTGTGTGTGTGTGTATTTACAAGAATTTATTTTGCCAGACCAGTACTATTATCATCATTATTATTACCCGCAGCAATATTGTCAGTAGTTCAGATATTAACAATAATAGTAGTATTAGTATGACTATCACTATTAGTAACGGGGTAATGGCAGTCGTAATTGTAGCAGTCTATATGAGAAATTAGACACATGTGCAACATCTAGGTATCTTTATTTGATACCCAGATGTTGCTTATGTGTCTAATTCCTCATATTGTGGGTACTGTATGCCATTTATGTAGATAGCCTACATGCCCTTGGCTCTCCTTAGAGTAGGTTGTTCTGTGACAGTAAGGAACAGTTAATATGGCGCATTCTTTTCTTTGTTATATTGATACCCACTGACATGTCAATTAAATCCCATAGGACAAATATCCCGTTACAAACAAATCAAGTTTAGAGAAAGGTTTTAATTCTATCACGTCATCAACGAGATCCAGTCACCAGAGCCATTATAGTCCTCCACTCTAACACAGTGGAAATTCCTGACATTCCCACGTCGCACAAAAACATTGCACTCTGTTGTCTATTTGTTCAACGAAATGAGTTGGCGTGGATGTTTACACGCCTATACACTATATATATACACCGAGAGGTGTGTATCGCCCAGTATATATACGCTGAGTTTACTTTAATCCCTGTTTTACATATTAAAGTTTTCTGGACTGGTGGTAAACAGGTGACATGTTACCTTAATGACCCTCAAGTAGTAGATAGACTTTAACACCAATTAACCCAACAATCTGTACACAAGAATAAAAATCGGGTATATATTTGTTCTGGGAAAATTAAACGTGTTAAAATTTAACAAAATCCTGTTAGACAGCATTGAAACTAACTGGTGAGAAATGAACCAGTAACGAGAAGTTAAGACTTTAACAAGGTAAGCTCTCTTGCATAGGAATTTAATGCAGAATTTGCGAACATTAAATACTACTGCAGAATTACAAATAATAATATTACAAATACACAGCCATGTGTGTGTCGACATCCACTATACACGTATACAAATTATTGAGGAAAATGAACCACGGTTCTGGTGGGGTTAGAACCCATGGCGAGGGAATCGTACAACTCCAGGCCAGTGCGTAAGCCACTGGACCAGCTGGCTGCAATAAGATTCATCCAACTAGGTAAGACAAAAATCTGCACATTTTCGAACCGTTCTGGACTGACCGAAACGTCTGTTTCCACACCTTATTGAGGGTTGTTGGGAATTATTTCAGCCAAGGTTTTAGTATTTTAATTATTACAGATAAAACATGTTTAACTACAATATTGATGAACAATAGCAATACTTTTTATTATCCTTCATTTATTCTAAAATTTTATTCGTATTAACTTTAGCAATTATTATGAAAATAAAATGAAAATGAAAATTAGAGTTATAATCCAGTAAATGCAAGGGACAAAGACAATAATAATAATAATAATAATAATAATAATAATAATAATAATAATAATAAATGTAAATGAGTTACATTATATTAAACAGATGGTCCATATAATGTTAGAGTAAAGCACTCATAACTTAATGCTGCAAATTTCCCCGGAGGGTTACCATGAAAGAGGAAGCGAGAGGAGGGAAGAAAAGAGAGAGAGAGAGAGAGAGAGAGAGAGAGAGAGAGAGAGAGAGAGAGAGAGAGAGAGAGAGAGAGAGAGAGATAGAGAGAGAAGCCATTGACGAAGGGGAAGTGTATTAATGAAAAAAGGCAGGAATGGGTAGTATAGTAAAGAGAGTGGAAAGGGGTCATATTGGAAGCCATGAGGACGAGAAAGGGGTCGTTCTAATGGAAGGAAGAGTGGTAAAGGGAAGGGTTAGGCGTGGAAGAGAGAAAAAGAGAAAGCTAAAGGACGTGGCAAAAAAAAGAAAAGAACCTGACTAAGGTCGTTGAAGAGACGGAAAGAAAAGTAGAGAGTTAGAGGTCGTGGAAGAGAGGAAAAGAGAGAATTAGAGGTCGAAGAAAAAGGAAAATTTTTTGCAAGAAACCGATAATTATTATTATAAAACTCCAATTCCTTGGAGCAAGATCCAACTTTGCCGACATACATGCACAGCTTTTCATCTCTTGATGAGAGGAAAGAAATGAAGAGTAACGTCGAAAAATTATTGCACGAGAGAATGAAAGAGAAAAACAAGAAGTGTGATAAATGAGGCAAAGAAAATGAAATAAATTTAGGCATTAAGGAGGAAAAATGAGGGAGTCAGAATGTTGTGAGGGCAGTGGAGTGAGACATGCTGGAAGTAATGATGGAGGGAGGGAGGGAGGATTAAGGAGGGAAGAAAGGCCAAAGGAAGAAATGGGAGAGTGTAACCAGTAATGTAAATATTAACTATGTAAATATTAACACGAGTACATATAGAAACAGCAAAGCATTCGTTCTCCTGGTGAAGGGACTTGAATGAGGTGAGTTTTACGAGCGAGTGTAGAGTTTAATGATAGATTCTAGGAATGGATGGATGGAATGATGGATGTTATAAATACTGGAAGTAAAATGTAAAGAGTTACGAGAGTGGAATGAGGAGTTTCATACTAGTGCACTGAGAGGCATGTAGTGAGGTTCTCTAGTGCACGGAGTGGCATGTAGTGAGGTTCACTAGTGCACGGAGTGGCATGTAGTGAGGTTCACTAGTGCACGGAGTGGCATGTAGTGAGGTTCACTAGTGCACGGAGTGGCATGTAGTGAGGTTCACTAGTGCACTGAGTGGCATGTAGTGAGGTTCACTAGTGCACGGAGTGGCATGTAGTGAGGTTCACTAGTGCACGGAGTGGCATGTAGTGAGGTTCACTAGTGCACGGTGGCATGTAGTGAGGTTCACTAGTGCACGGAGGCATGTAGTGAGGTTCACTAGTGCACGGAGTGGCATGTAGTGAGGTTTACTAGTGCACTGTGTGGCATGTAGTGAGGTTCACTAGTGCACGGAGTGGCATGTAGTGAGGTTCACTAGTGCACGGAGTGGCATGTAGTGAGGTTCACTAGTGCACTGAGAGGCATGTAGTGAGGTTTACTAGTGCACTGTGTGGCATGTAGTGAGGTTCACTAGTGCACGGACTGGCATGTAGTGAGGTTCACTAGTGCACGGAGTGGCATGTAGTGAGGTTCACTAGTGCACGGAGTGGCATGTAGTGAGGTTCACTAGTGCACGGAGTGGCATGTAGTGAGGTTCACTAGTGCACGGAGTGGCATGTAGTGAGGTTCACTAGTGCACGGAGTGGCATGTAGTGAGGTTCACTAGTGCACGAGTGGCATGTATGAGGTTCACTAGTGCCTGAGTGGCATGTAGTGAGGTTCACTAGTGCACGAGTGGCATGTAGTGAGGTTCACTAGTGCACGAGTGGCATGTAGTGAGGTTCACTAGTGCACGGAGTGGCATGTAGTGAGGTAAGTGAGGGTTGGCATGAGTGGGTTCACTAGTGCACGAGTGATGTGAGTTCACTAGTGCACTAGTGGAATGTATGAGTTCACAGTGCACTGAGTGGCATGTACTGAGGTTCACTAGTGCACTGAGTGGCATGTAGTGAGGTTCACTAGTGCACTGAGTGGCATGTAGTGAGGTTCACTAGTGCACGGAGTGGCATGTAGTGAGGTGGAGAGGGAGAGTGAAATGTTGGTTTGGCGGACGCAGGGAATGTTGGCTTCACAGAGAAAAAGAGTGGAATGCTGAATTCTACAAGTGCAAAAAGTTGAATACCAAACTTTTCTAGTGGAAGAAATAGTATGACGACCTTTACACAAACATCTCGAACGTAGATGGAAACGTCGTCATAACGTTTCTCTCTCCTACTTGCGGGCTGTTTGTGTATTGTTCCAGTCATGGTATTGTAGCTTTGTGCTCTTAATGATTAAATTTACAAGTGCAGGTAGTAGAATAATGGCATTTACGAGGGAGGAAACTGCTGGACTGATAATCTATCACGTAAATCCCCCCAAAAAAAAAATAGCAAATTCAAATAAAACTTTCTCCTAAGTTAGAAAATTGTAAATAAGAAACGACCGGTTTCCTTAAAAACAAAGATTGCAATGAAGAGAATAATGTAAGAAGCAGAGAAAGAAAAAATATCATGGTACCATCAGTTTTCGGAATGCAGTTACTTCTTGAAATGTCCTGTTCAACTTCCCCTCCCATCTTATACATAAGATTATTACTTACTATAAAACTGTGAGATGTCTTTAAAATTGTGAGGCGTCTCTAAAACCCAGAGATGAGAAAATATCTTATTTAGCTTCAACTTCCCGATATATATATATATATATATATATATATATATATATATATATATATATATATATATATATATATATATATATATATATGTCGTGCGATTAGGTAAAACTGGTCAATTAGCAAGAACTCATTTTAAATTAAGTCCTTTCTAAAATTTTCTCTTATACGTTTAAAGATATATTTTTTCATTTATGTTAATGTAAGAATTTATAATTTTGTACTACGAGAAACTTTGAAAACCTACCTAACCTTATTACAACAAGGCAATTTAATTTAGCCTAACCCAACTAAATATATTTTAGATAAGTTGACATTAATTTAATAATAAACAAACACAATGAAATATATTTTTTCGTTATGTTCAGAATGATTTTGGCGAAATTATTGCATACACAAATTTTCACTTGTCTTATATGGCAAGGTGAGCGTTGCTATTTAAGCCAAAATCGCAAGTTTTACCTAATCGGCACGACATATATATATATATATATATATATATATATATATATATATATATATATATATATATATGAAAAAGATCACAGTAAACAGGTGATATAAAAATATGCAAGACAACCACTTTGAAAAAATAGAGGAATTCCAAGGGCTTTCGTGACTACTCACATTATCAAGGAACTATAAAAAGAAAATGTGAGTAGTCACGAAAGCGCTTGAATTCTCTATTTTTCATAGTGGTTGTCTTATATATATATATATATATATATATATATATATATATATATATATATATATATATATATATATATATTTCTTTATTGGAGTTATGGATGATTCTTCATTCATTTTCAGAATATAAAACTATCGCAATAATATTAAAATATTTTAATATATCACAATATTCCACCGAGTTAAATTCTAATTATTGTGATTATTTAAATTTGTAGTAAAAAAAACTAATTTTAAATTTATTTCACCACTGACAACTGCGATTCTTATAATTGACGCAGTTGTGTAGGTAATTTATGAATAATATTAATAATAATAACCATAATAATATTAATAAAATAATAATAATAATAATAATAATAATAATAATAATAATAATAATAATAATAATAATAATAATAATAATAATAACCATAATAATATTAATAAAATAAGAAGAAGAAGAAGAAGAAGAAGAAGAAGAAGAAGAAGAAGAAGAAGAAGAAGAAGAAGAAGAAGAAGAAGAAGAAGAAGAAGAAGAAGAAGAAGAAGAAGAAGAAGAAGAAATAAAGTACCACAGAAGGTCACGCAGAAGTTGGCTTGTTCGCAGAATTTTTTGCATGATTAAACAAAATTGGGACCAAAGCTTGGCAAATGCTAACACCCACAACCTGGTTGGCAGAATCTTCTGGCAACTCAACTAATGCATTTGCCAGAACGAGTCCCTAGGGAAAGACGGGCACCATTTTTGTCATGGGAATATTTTCCCAATCTTAAAATCAATCAGCAAATTGTCGTAATTCTCTCATTATGACACTAGTTCTGACTTTTAAATTTTTTTTACTACTTCAAGAATTTTTTTAAGCTTAAATAAAAGTTTTTTGGTTTATTAAAATCTGTTTTAAATCAAAAGAATTGCTAGTTTGAGTTAAAAGATGTACCAGTCTTGTCCAGTGGTACAAGTCTTTATCAGTTTTACAGGTCTTTATCAGTGGTACAAGTACTTATTAGTGGTAGAAGCTTGTATATAAAGTTAAGAATCCTTAAGCTAACCTTCTTAAACCTTGTGTAAAGAGAGAGAACGAGAGAGAGAGAGAGAGAGAGAGAGAGAGAGAGAGAGAGAGAGAGAGAGAGCAGAAACGTAAACAGAATATATCTAGAAAATAAATGAAATATACAGGAAGTGAAAAAGACTAGAAAAACAAAGTGTTGAAAAACAGAGTCAGGAAAACCCGAGAACGAGATAAACCTATTCAAAACCCACGTTAGAAAAGCGAAATACAGTTTCAGTCCCAATGAAACATGTCTATCTAGAATAATAATCCCATAACAAGAACTTATTAAAAAAAAGCAGATTCACATCTGTTATCATCAATCAACATTCGTGACATTCATTTTGTCATAAATACTAGGAAAAAAGTGATAAAATTCCTTTTCATTTACAATTCTTTTTCAACGTAAAAGTGAAAGAATATATATATATATATATATATATATATATATATATATATATATATATATATATATATATATATATATATATATATATTTAACAGTTTCCTTAATAAATGCCATCCTTCCAAATCTGTTTATTCACTTCCTCTTATGTATTCTGATCGCCCTCCCTGTGGGTTTTACTCTTAATTTCACTCCCTTTAATTTCCCTTGCTTCCCCTCTACTAATTTATTTCCACTTCATGCCATATTTCCTCTTTTCTACACCCAGTGTCGACCACTGACGTAAGAATTTATTTTAGAAGCCTTTATTTATGTACTGTGTTTTTGTGATCATCAGTTCCTCTTCATTGTATTGCTGTACTCTTCTGAAAGGTTTTGTTTCAGTTTGGCAACACCTGCAGTGTCTTTCTGCACGATTCTGCATGATAGTTTTATTGTAGTAACACCCTCTGAGTATTGCTGCAATAATCTTTATGATAGTTATATTGCGGGAACACCAGAAGTGTGTTGTTGCATCATTGTGTATGATAGTTACATGTGGGACTATTCAATATCATAGTTACAATTCGTAAACAGCAGCAGTGCGTGGTTAACCTTTGGTCTCGTTATAAGAACAGCAGCAGTGAGCGGGTGAACGGTTCTGCATTATAGATTAAGTAAAAGAACACCCTCAATTTGTGGCTATATTATTCTGTAGGCGAAATACTTTGTGAGAACAAAATTAGCTATGGATTTTATAAAAATTCAATTAAACGTCTTAGTCTGTGTTGGTAAACTCTCAGAAGAATATCACGGATATCGTCAATATTTCATTATGGTTTCAGTAGCTACTTTAGCTTCAGTCAACCACTGAGGGATGGAAGAACAGAGGTCCTGGTTCACTATCTGTACAACATTGGCCCAGTTGGAACCACTGGCACGAAATAAGGAGTAACACAGGAAGGAGCACTGAGACCAAAGTGTTCCCCAGTGAAAGATATCAGAAATCCTATTTGTCACGCAGTAAGAGCACTGACATCCAAGTGGCCGAACAAGTAGTCAAACAGGAAAGTGGTCCCACCAAAAAAATTACTGAAGCCCAAGTAGTCCCCACAGGAAGAACCATTGAGGTCCCCAGGGTCTGCGGAAGAGGCCATTGACTCAAGGAGGTGGAGACGCCGAGTCTCGGGGTTTTTACAAGTGTTGCTCCACTAGGAGCTGCCCCCAACGAAGCAGACATTAGTGAGGCGTGTTTTCCACTTTTAAAGTTGCAGTTTCTGGGTATAACAGGGAATGTATGTGACAGTTTTATACGCCTGCTTTCTCCTGCCAGAGAGAGAGAGGCTGAAAGGTAGAAACGGGATATTTTTCCTTGTTAAATTCCCGTTTATTTTCCTTTTTCGTGAAAATCGTGAATTTGATTTTCCTTCTATGCAAGAAGTCTCTCTCTCTCATATATATATGTATATATATATATATATATATATATATATATATATATATATATATATATATATATATATATATATAAACTAAAGTGTAACGAACACCTGTCAATGCTCAATAATAACCCGCATGAAGACGAACACACAGGTTGTTGATTGATTTGCATATTTAGACCCCCCTTCCTGGATCCTCTTCAGCAGATACGAAGAAGATCCCAGAAGGGACAGCAGACTTCAATAATCCAAAAAAACTGCACTTTTTCCCTACAAGGACTAACTAATTCCGTGTGGAACTTTCAGGGAATAGTGCAGGTGCCATTCACCATCCGGTAACAATGTCCCGGTCTCCCACCCAGTGAGCCTGATGGTGTTAGCAGCCACAAACTGATCCAGACAAGGTCGTCGCTGATGCAGAATTTGAGTGCAGTATAGAGAGAGTGATTTAGAAATCCCATCAAAACAAACTTTCAATTAAATCCCAGATTAGTGATACCAGCCAACAAATCCGAGGAGAAACGAGGTACCAGAGGCACACTATGAGGGGGCGATGATACCGGTCAGGTAACTGCTTTTGAATTAGATTGGCAGCCTATCTTCTAAATGGTCAGCTTTCTTATGCACTGAAAAACGTCGATTTAACTTAGCGAGGCAAATTCTTATATAGCTTCTATGTTAAATTACACTTCATTTACCAACAGTTAAGTTATGCAAACCAAAACAAATAACTAGGTTATATCCGGATATAAAACACCTGCAGCACACCATAAAACACCTGAAAATTCCTCGAAACACCTGCAGTCCATTCCGCAAAATACGAGAAACACCCCCCATAAAACACCTGCGACACTAGCATTAAAATACCAGCAAAAAGCATCATTAATATCCAATAAAATGACTAAAAATCAGAGTGTAATTTCAGGTTTTCTTCGTAAGCTAAAGGAGTTAAAAACTGTGGGAACAATTAATCGAACCTAATTGCCTCTAATTCCGCTTGAGCTGTGTAATTACTAAAGGTTCGTCACATCCTAAAAATAATAATAATAATAATAATAATAATAATAATAATAATGAAATAATTATTATTATAATAGAAATAATTATAATAATTATAGTAAAAATAATAATAATAATATAATTAATTATTATTATAATAATGGTGATTGCAAGGTGCGAATAGTGGTGGACTGTAGCAATTAATATAAGTGAGCAGTTAGAGTGATGGTAAATTTTTATGAGTGCAACAATGACGAGGAAATATTGTTATCATCTGCTAATGGCACACATAGTGTGTGCAACATAGTGTGTGCAACATAGTGTGTGCACCACATCATGTGTATTATATATATATATATATATATATATATATATATATATATATATATATATATATATATATATATATGTATGTGTGTGTGTACACACACATCCAAAGACGGAAAAACTAAATTTCTTGTTGTGGAAACAAAGAGCCCAAAATAACACTCACACTACCAGACAAACAGGTAGACTTTTTTCTTGAGACAAAGAGGTGCAGCAAAGGCCTCCATCATAAAGGAAAGCCAACACAAAGGAGCACACAAAGGCACCTTGGTGCGTGCCTCTGAGAGCAAGCCAACAGAGGAAGGCAGGTGTATTGTAAAGCACCTCTGCCTCGACACAGTGCTAATTGCTTCTTGACACTAAACAGAACCTCATTCAACCATCGATCACCTGTGTAAAATCACAACAATAATAATAATAATAATAATAATAATAATAATAATAATAATATTAGTAATAAAAATAATAATAATTGTTATTATTATTAGAGGTAGGGGAGGATAGCTCCAAGTCCCTGAATCAAGAGCCCTTCAGCAGCATCATGGCACCCTGTATAAGGGCACTGCATCGAATATTGGTTCGTTCTGAGAGAGACATCAATTTCCTGGACCAATTACCTTCCAGAATCTCATTAATTTGAAAAGAGAAATAAAATACTCTTTTTTTTCGTCATTAACAATAATTAGCAAAGTTAACAACTAAGAAGTGTTAGTTTTCACAAATAATTCAGTTAGGAGAGATCTTTTATAGGGCGATGTTTCGGTCCTTTCTGGACCGAAACGAGATAGCGCACTGGACACCTGAAAACCTCTTCAAAATGTGGGTTAGTTGTGAATTGTTCCAGCCAGAGTTTTGTGGGTTGTGACCCGCCAGGGTTTTGTGGGTTAGTTGTAACCATCCACGGTTTTGGGGGTTAGTTATGAATTATTCCATACACACACACATGTAGTGGAGGAAGGATCCATATATAGCTTTAAGAAGAGGTATGATAAAGCTCATGGAGCAGGGAGAGAGTGGGCCTAGTAGCGACCAGTGAAGAGGCGGGACCAGGAGCTATGAATCGACCCCTGCAACCACAATTAGGTGAGTACAACTCAGTATACACACACAAAAGCTGGAGGACCAGGCAGGGATAACAGGGAAGGCACTGTAATGGATTAGGGAATACCTGTCGGCAAGACAACAGCGAGTCATGGTACGTGGCGATATGTCAGAATGGGCGCCTGTGACGAGCGGGGTTCCTCAGGGGTCAGTACTAGGACCCGTGCTGTTTCTGGTAATTGTGAGCGACATGACGGAAGGAATAGACTCAGAAGTGTCCCTGTTTGCAGATGATGTTAAGTTGATGAAAATAATTCAATCAGACGAGGACCAGGCAGAACTACAAAGGGATCTGGACAGGCTACAGGCCTGGTCCAGAAACTGGCTCCTGGAGTTCAACCAAACCAAGTGTATAGTCATGAAGATTGGGGAAGGGCAAAGAAGACAGCAGATGGAGTACAGTCTAGGGGGCCAGAGACTACAAACCTTACTGAAGGAAAAAGATCTTGGGGTGAGTATAACACCTTGCACATCTTCTAAGGCGCAAATCAACCAAACAACTGCTGCAGCATATGGGCGCCTATCAAACCTAAGAATAGCATTCCGACATCTCAATAAGGAATAGTTCAGGACCCTTTACACCGTGTGCGTTAGGCCTATATTGGAGTATGCAGCACCAGTTTGAAACCCACACCTGTGACTCGACCCCTGCAACCACAATTAGGTGAGTACAACTAGGTGAGTACACACACACACACACACACACTATCGACAAGTGCCTTTGACAACCAGTAACTAACACAACACCTCAAGTAATATGTA
The DNA here is from genome assembly GCA_009830355.1 of Cherax destructor. Classification (NCBI taxonomy): domain Eukaryota; kingdom Metazoa; phylum Arthropoda; class Malacostraca; order Decapoda; family Parastacidae; genus Cherax; species Cherax destructor. The sequence continues at coordinate 52,332 of WNWK01004773.1, forward strand.
ATAACACTATCATCTCAGAGAAATTAAGTTATTTAATATTTAACCTTCCTGTGTTATTTAATAACAATTGTGCAATAAACATTCCCTTGTATAATGAACATTCTCATTATAATGTTAAAAATATATTTTTTGAAAAGTATCAGTATCGGACGAAAGTTGGTTATCGGTATCGGAATTTTTTTTGGTACCGTTCCATCTCTATTAACTATAAAGATGGAATGAAAACGAAGCGATAAAGATGGTGCTAAATAAAGGAGAGAAGGAGGAGGGGGGGGCGATAAACTACCAGAGGTAACATGTAGGCCAATAATATGAAGGAAGATGAAAGGAACACACTCCTCCCCTTTTTAATTAATTCTCCCCTATTCCATTACCCTTTTTCAATTATCTCCTGCCCCTTCTCCCCTCATCTTCTGTCTCTCTCTCTCCTGCTCCCATACACAAATAACCCTATTAAAGAGAGGAGCTTACGACGACGTTTCGGTCCGACTTTGCAAATGGTCCAAGTCGGACCTTAGCTCCTCCCTCTGTATGTGTGAGTTATTTGTGTATTGTTCCAGTCACGTTATTGTGCCTGTTTGTTCTCCTTGCTCCCATCTTTACCCTTCACCGTCCATATTCCACTCTCCGGTATCTATCGCCATCCCATACTTTTTTTACAGCCCATTCTACTATCTTCCTTTCCACTTATCCCCTTTCTCTTATCCATCCTATCTCTTCCCTGTCCTTCTCCTAACCATTCATTTTCGAGTCAGATAATTCCTCTCCTCTTTTTCACTCGTTTTTCTTTCCATCTCTAATTTTCTTCAGTGGTTCTCTTTCTTTTTTCCTCCATGTAATTCCTTTCATTTCCACTTCCCTTTATCATCCCTCCCTCTGTCTATCTTTACACACACTCTTCCTCCAAAACTCTCTCCGTTGCTTCCTTTTACAGCTCATTTGCTCTCTTATTATAAAACTCATCCCTTTTCCACCCTTCTTCTTCTCCTCCTCCAATTCCTTCTCCCCAACCTTCTCCTTCCCAACCTCCTCCTCCTCCAATTCCTTCGTCTCTCCAACACCTCTTCCAGTTAGTTCTTCTCCCCATCCAACTTCTCCAGTTAGTTCTTCTCCCCAACCACCTCCTCCAATTCATTTTCCCCAACTATCTCCTCCTCTCCACTCCCCATCTCTCCTCCTCCTCCCCATATCACCCCTCTCCCATCACATAACCATTAGCAACACTAACTTTACAGTCATCAGTAACCCTCGTGTTCCTCTGGGTCATCAGGTATGACCTTCGTGTTCCTCTGGGTCATCAGGTATGACCTTCTGTTCTTCAGGTATGACCTTCGTGTTCCTCTGGGTCATCAGGTATGACCTTCGTGTTCTCTCTGGGTCATCAGGTATGACCTTCGTGTTCCTCTGGGTCATCAGGTATGACCTTCGTGTTCCTCTGGGTCATCAGGTATGACCTTCGTGTTCCTCTGGGTCATCAGGTATGACCTTCGTGTTCCTCTGTATCAGGAGACCTTCGTGTTCCTGTCATCAGGTATGACCTTCGTGTTCCTCTGGTCATCAGGTATGACCTTCGTGTTCCTCTGGTCATCAGGTATGACCTTCGTGTTCCTCTGTCATCAGGTATGACCTTCGTGTCTCTGTCATCAGGTATGACCTCGTGTTCTCTACAGATGACCTTCGTGTTCCTCTGGGTCATCAGGATGACCTTCGTGTTCCTCTGGGTCATCAGGTATGACCTTCGTGTTCCTCTGTCATCAGGTCATGACCTCGTGTTCCTGTCATCGGAGCTCTTCCTCGGTCATGGAGACCTCTGTTCTCTTCACAGGTGACCTTCGTGTTCCTCTGGGTCATCAGGTATGACACAGCTCAACACGAAATATGTATTTGATACCCTGATATAAATATGGCGACTCACTTGTAATTCTGAATTTGGATTTTTGTTAGAATATTGACGGGTTTTGTGTGTTAGATATTGTAGGATGAAAGATAAAACAATCGAGAGAGAAAAAAATGAGACAGAATGAGGTAGAAGACAAGAGGACTAGAGGTTAATGTCAACTCTAGTTTTCTTGTTCTCTGCCTCAATCTTTCTGTCACACCGAGAAGTGTCTGTATGTAAATACACTGAGAAGTGTCTATTTCTCAGTGTATATACACTGAGATGTGTCTATTTCTCAGTGTATATACTCTGAGATGTGTCTATTTATCAGTGTATATACACTGAGAGATAAACACCTCTCGGTGGTTATATTTCTATGAGGGTAGGGGAAAAGGTGGATGCCAGTTCCAGTTGATGTAGGGACGAGGTCTGAGTACGTAGTATCTAGCTAAAGGGTTGAGAGACGTGTCAAGCAGTTAGTGCTCATGATTTACTTAGCTGCTCGTATGCATGTACTTAATTTGAGCTTGGTAATGCATTGGGTTGACGTTTTTTACAACCAACTGTGTCCCACAGAGGCAAGGGTGACCCAAATAAAGAAGAAAAACATTCAGTCGCTGTTTTGTCTGTGCTGACATCCACACCCCACCTTTTAAGTAGAGGCTCTCTATAAAAAAGGACATTTAGAAGGAGATTTTAGGAGAGCTTTTGAGCTGTTCTTTTGAAATACTGGAATTATAGATCAAACACTCAACATCATTATTTGAAATGAATAATTCCAGTCCAGTAAATTTACAGCTGTAAATTTACTGAGAGACACGAGAGCATCCTGAAACGTCCCTCACCTACTCAAGCAACTCAGTTAATAAGATGCTAAACATGAATCCGGGCAGCTTTTATTGAATTATATTTTATGATATAGCATACTTTTGAAGCAATTTTGCTTTTACAATTTTCCAGTATGGTGGATAATGTTGACATGAAATATTACGAGATTTTTAGTAAATTGCTCTGGATATACCTACAGTAACTGTACAATTCCATTCATAGTCTATTGTTATTTATCCAGTTATTTCAGTTCAGAAACTTAAACTGGATGTGATAAGTCCATTAATCTTGATGAGAGTACAGCATATATGTGGAGGACAAATCCACAGGTGGAAGTAGATTATGCCTATAGATTAGGCAAGAGTAGAATTTCGTGAATCAAAACTGCTTGATAAATTCTCTTACTAGAGCAAGCATAAACTGGTATAGATCTACTGCGAAAAGTGAGAAAGTGAGAAACCACTGTATGGGTGGGGATTGAACTCATGGCAAGCGAGTCGTAAAACTCACTTATAATGAGTTCAATCCTCACTCCTACCGTGGTTTGTTTTCAATCGTGTCATTACGATTTCGTGAGTCTTGAGAAAATGAGGATGGGGTGGCGACTTAGAGATTACTGGGATGCTGTGTGATGTGGATCCTGAGGGACAGCTAAGATTAAGAAGCTCCAGGTATTATTGAATTCTGAGGCAGGTGATCAAGTAATACAATTAGGAAGGTTGCTGAAGAGAGAAACCTTCCTGGAAGAATTACGGGGATTAAACTTAGTTACGAAGAGAGTAGAGTGTGAGGTGGGAGGAAAGAGAGGCAAGGGGGAAAGAGTGCTTGGAAAAGATGGAAGAGCTGGAAGTAGAAAACAGACGAAACAGATGAGGATGGAAGAGAGAAATGGGTAAAGGAAAACCATTACTAAATTCGTGAGTGGAAAGGAGAGAAAAAGAAGAGAACGAAGGGAATAATAATAATAATAATAATAATAATATTATTATTTATTGGATTGCTCTAAACTCGTACAGGTCATACGGCTACTTGGGATTAGTAGGTAATTATGTCTAATCCGATAAATTGGGAAATGCATCCAATTGCGTGGATCAAGAGCCCTTCACAGGCATCAAGAGGGCAGTGTTTTACCCATGACTGAAGTCCTGCAGGGCTTTTTGAAGGCTTGAGTAAAGCCTTGATGGATAGCGTGGTCGTAAGAGGTGGTGTTACGGGCTGGCGTGGTTGATATACCAATGAGATTTTGGCAAGACGCGAGACCAGGACGAGTTACGAGAGCTAAGCGAGAGACGAGACATGGAGAGGAGAGGTACAACTTGGGTTCCTCAGAGAGAAGTGTAAAACGCTTGATTACGCAGTGGAGTGTATATTTCTCAGTTTTTGTACGCTGAAAGTTTGTTTTAATGCCTGTTTTTAAGATTGTAGTATTCTTGACTGGTTGTGAACAGGTTACGTGCAGCCTTAATGACCCTCAATAAGCTTTAAACCCCATTAACCAGATATGAAAAGTGTACATACAAGCCCTTAAAACCTCTCACATGTTAGATACAAAACAGCGTATTGACTTTAAAAGTGAAAAAAGACACAGGAAAGAGGATTTATTGAGCCAACGTTTCGCTCTGTGTGGAGTCATGAATTTCTCAACAGCGAAACGTTGGCCCCATAAAAGCTTGCTGTGCAAATCAGACTTCAACAATAAATTCCTCACTTCTGGAATGCAAGAAAATATCGAAGTAATGGAAGAAGGCGGTGTTAGACCTTCCAGAGATTTACACCCACGGGCTGGAAAGCCACAACGATGTAAAGGGATTTAAGAATATCGCTTTTAAAGCTTCCAGCTAAATAAGGTACGTCTCTGTAAGCTTAAATAAATGCCAAAAAAAGCAACAGTAATTTCAAAACTTCTAATGGCTTTTAAAGAAATTTCAAGTATAGAGGAAGAACCGTGAGAGGCAGATTAGTGAAATTTTCCATAGAGAAGGAGGTCACAGACTTTTCAGAGACCACAAAGGTGCCAGTAGAACCTCCAACGACCAAAGAGGCACTAGAGTTTCCAACGACACAAAAAAAAAAAGAGAACTCCCAAAGGCAAATAAGTCGCTAAAGTTTCTAATAGACGAGAAATTGGTTGTAAGAATAATGAAGAGAGCAGAGCTATGGTTGGTGAAAGTCCCTAGTGGGAAATGGGAAGCAATCAGGTTCGATCAATGGAAAGGGAGGTCACGTTCAATTTTCTGGACCTCGTTTCAGGTCCAGTGGGGCAGAAATTAGCACTTAAAACCCGCTGAACGTGGAATGAACATGAATTACCCCACACAACGGCCATTAAATCAATTGCTTCTAAGAACTCAAACAGGATTTCTGTACAAATCGAAAATATAATTTCTATGACTACAATAACACAAGTTACAATACAAGTTTTCACTAAGGCGACGTTTCGCCTGTGTAGAGCCTTTATGTAGAGCTCAGTTCTACTTACAATTTCTGTATAATATTAAGATAATATTATAAATTAAGGGAAGTAATATCCATTAGGATATTACTTCCCAAGGCTAAAGCATTTAATAATATGAAATTTATTTTACATGTCAGAACAACTGTTTAAATAATTAACATGAAGGATAATGGCACAAAGTTAATCTGTCCTGCAACAGTGTATTCCTCACCTTATTATTAATGAAACATCGTCTCGCTCTGGGCGAAACATTTTCCAGATTGATGAGTAACCTGTGTCTTCGCTTTTGTCTGCAGTATTCCAAATGGATTCTCGTTTCTAATTCTTGAGGTTAAAGTCCAGTAGTTTATGTGACTGTTAACTGTTTATATCTGCATGACTTGACACAGGAAGAAGAAGAAGAAGAAGAAGAAGAATATCCACAATCAGACTGAGATACAGAAAGGCAAGAGGCAGTAATTAAGTCCCTTAATTAAGAGGACTTAATGAGGTGTAATGACTCATTAATGTTTCAGTGAGATCAGTTAAAGTATAGCTTGAAGGGTAAGCTATGTAGAAGATAATAGATTGAAGGGTAAGGTATGTAGAATAAGAAAGCTTAAAGATAAGCTATATAGAAGATAGCTGCCATTACTATTCTTGTATATAAAGCTAATCTTTTTTCAAAGCAGGATTTTAAAATTTACAAAGATTTTTTTTAGCTCATGATATATAAAGCTTAGAGATGTAAAGTAACAACTACCAAAGACAAAGTGAGGAAAGATAAAGAATGACGTACGACGTTTCGCTCTGTGTAGATAACTTTGTACACAGAACGAAACGTTGTTCCAATAAAAGCTTACTCTTCATAACTCATGTAATCGTAATAACACGACTCACGCCAACAAATGACGCAACGGATAGGGTTTAAATTCATGGCAAGCGACTCCTAAAACTCACTTGGTACATTTCTGTTCACCACAACCACTCTGGTGTGGAATTCGTCTCTACAAACCTGCATTTGTGGGTCACAGTGGTGGCCTAGGCTAACCTCCCTATGGTGTATATAAATACTCCTAGATGGCTGAATCTTAACAGAGCCACGTGGCCCAGTGGTTAACTCACTTGCCATGAATTCAAATCCCACCCGTTCCGTGACTTGCTCTTCACCCCGTTTTCTTATGTTCACTATAATGGGTAGTACACTATTTTACACCAACGAGACGAAAAGCTAAAAAAAATCATTGAAATAAAATACAAATGAGAATAAAATACAATAAAACACTAAAGAAAAGCCTTTTAAAATATTTCATAAAGCTGTGGAAAGAGTTCGATCAAGTTTTCAATATAGTATAATAGAAACATTGAAAAGACAAAATACAGACTACCAAGAGCTTTATAAAGCATGTTTGAGCTTTATAAAGCCCAATCAAGCTTTATAAAAACAGACTACCAAGAGCTTGATAAAGCTTGATTAGGCTCTGACGAGCTTGATAAAGCTTGATTAGGCTCTAACAAGTGTTTTATCGAGCTTGATACCCTCTATAAAGAACTTTATATAGCTTGATAAAGCTCCATATAGCGTACTTTGCTTTTTTCCAATTCTGTGATACCTCTTAAAATTCTGAAGAAGAGAAATTCGATACCCAATTAAAGGATAATGAATAGCGGTACTTCTCAGAGTTACGAATTAGTTAAAAATAAATTGGTTATGGAGTGGGGTGATTAAAGAGGAGTGGGAAGAGTGTTGGTAGTAGAGGCTGTCGTCGGCAGTGGCTGTCGTCGGCAGTGGCTGTCGTCGGCAGTGACTGTCGTCTCTGAGTGGAAAGTTCTCATGTCTGCACTGTACGCTTAGCAAGGGCAGGTACACCAACACTGGCTCAGGTTGGCATCTAATGTCGATGCAGTGCATAGAGAGAGACTGTGTAATAACATCCTTTATCGCCATGATAAAGCCCATTAACTGTGTGGGCGAAACGTTGTATACTGTAATGGTGTCACTTTTTGTTTTCTAAAGTAGTGATGTTGAACCCGCTTTTATTATACGACGTTTCCGCCCTTATCTAAAGCTCCATTCTGGCTGAAACGTGCTATGTAGTAAAGAGCCTTGAAAAATGATATATCATATCATTGTGGCTGCAACAATTCACCAATAAATCCAAAGTAGCAGAGGGACCTTAGGACGACATATCGGTCCATCCTGGGCTGTTGTTGTGACGGTCCAGGACCGTTAACTGTGGCATATTTATGGAGAGTATTAGTGCTAAAAAAAATGCCTTTAAATTACCACTTGTCTTCCCTTATTCTCATCCAACTCATTATTTTTCATGATCCGAAATAGTGCCTTTTATTTTTCCGTATTTATTCCTAATTGATATATTTTTTTTCCTTGGGGGAGACTAAAATCCTACCGAGGGTCTTGGGATTTCCAGCTAATCTCATGACGATGAGGAGCTGAGCTGCAAAATCCTATTGTAAATCCTATTTGGTCTAGGATTTCCTTTCTGGCAAACAATTTTTTTTTATTTGTGTTTTCATTTTTTTCTCTTGATAATACGTTATATATATATATATATATATATATATATATATATATATATATATATATATATATATATATATATATATATATATATATACGTATATATGCAAAAAATCGCGAAAAGGCGATGCAAGAGGCAAAACAACCACGGGGGGAGTTGAAAGACAGCTCTAGGCCTTTCGTGTTGCAATCAACACATCATCAGAAGCTTGCAATATTGCAGAAAATGGGATGAAATCCGAGCAAATACGTTCAGCGTGAGCGTTTTTGCTAGCAAAACTGAAATTCTATTATCATGAGAATATTACAACCTGAAATCGAGCGAGATTTCAAATATCTCTGAATGTTCCCATGACAGAGTGTTGGGGCTGTGAGTGTGTGATATACGTGGGTGTTATTACACTGAGTGACACTGCTGGCAGTGTGTGTTAGCATGACACCTGAGCGACAAGTTCTAGTGTACCAAACGCTCTGTGATTTGGAAGGTGTGTACTTTCCCCTGGAACGAAAGCTGAACCTCGTGTAGCAGGGATAAATATTTACCGAGTCAATATTTCGGTCGAAGACTTGGGACAAAATAAGGTCTCTTGTTATAAAGTAACACTGGCCGTAAAAATCCATCTTTCGATGCGTGTGTCTGTGTCTTCAATGCGTTTTGTCATGGCAATGTTAGAGACAAATGGAAATATACACAAATTCAGTACAATGCGATCCTTTATTGACTACGTTTCGCCCACACAGTAGGTTTTATCAAGTCACAAACATCTGTTTGTGACTTGATAAAATCCATATATGAGCGAAACTGTGTCAATAAAGGATCGCATTGTACTGCATATGGATCTATTCTTCTGTCTTGAAAAGGTATAAAAAAGAGAACGAGAAGCTTGATGGACGTTTGTTCTCGAAACCAGAGAACGATTCCCCTAAAAAGAAAAGGACATTCACCATCACTCAGCTCAGATATCATTCTCACTGGCCACAAAAAGGCAACATCTCAACTCCACTCAGAGAGGCATTGCACGCCCAGGACTGCAAAACAAAACATGCAGCATAAGACACACATGGGTATCTTTATTGCCCAAACGTTCCGCCTGCATAGCGGACTTTTTCAGTGGAATTCTGACGATAGGACTAGCTATAGTAGAGGATGTAATTTTGAAGTGATCAGAATTATATTCTCCTGTGTTCAACTGAAGAAGCCTGTTGTGCAGGCGAAAGGTTTCGGCAGTAAAGATACCCAAGTGTTACACATGTGGTTTATTCATTAATTTGTTGGTATTATATATATATATATATATATATATATATATATATATATATATATATATATGTATAGTCAATAATATGAAGGTATGTAACAGGTATCGCGGGGTTCACCAGCTCTCTGTGTGATTGCATACCTGGCTGCCTGTACCACCCCTGAGGTGGGGGAGTTACCCCTGTGGTCTGTCACACCTTGTCTTTTCCAGACTCCTATGTTTAATATTCCTCTCTCTCTCTCTCTCTCTCTCTCTCTCTCTCTCTCTCTCTCTCTCTCTCTCTCATTTTGCTTTCTTTTCATATACTACTTTCTCTTCTCACTTTTACTTTACTTTTACGCCCTTTCTGCTTTCACTGTTTCTTTGTTTCATTTCAGATCCTTCCATCTTATCTTCCTTCCCATTCTCAGTCCTTCCATCTTATCTTCCTTCCCATTCTCAGTCCTTCCATCTTATCTTCCTTCCCATTCTCAGTCCTTCCATCCCTCCCTCTCTCCCTCCCTCCCTTCCTCCACCCCTCCTCCCTTGAAGAGGAAGGAAGAGTGGAGGAAAAGTTAATGGGTGGAAGAGACTGATTCCGTTTTTCCCTCTGAAAAATTTGTTCACATATAAATGCTATTTTGGATAGTGAATTTGAGGGAGCAGACTCGAGCCTCCGTCACTGGAGAATAGAGTGAAATGTATCCAGTACACAAGGACGTTACTTTAACTTGCTTAAGAATTCTTGTTATGAGTTGCTTATGGACATGTCAGCAGATGGGTCTATGAAGGATGAGGTGAATCATAGAATTGATGAGGGGAAAAAGGGTGAGTGGAGCACTTCGGAGTCTGTGGAGACAAAGAACTTTGTCCATGGAAGTAAAGAAGGGAATGTATGAGAGTGTAGTTATACCAACACTCTTATATGGGTGTGAAGCATGGGTGATGAATGTTGCAACGAGGAGAAGGCTGGAGGCAGTGTAGATGTCATGTCTGAGGTCAATGTGTGGTGTGAATATAATGCAGAGAATTCGGAGTTTGGAAATTAGGAGGAGGTGCGGGATTACCAAAACTATTATCCAGAGAGCTGAGGAGGGGTTGTTGAGGTGGTTCGGACATGTAGAGAGGGTGGAACAAAATAGAATGACTTCCAGAGTGTATAAATCTGTAGTGGAGGGAAGGCGGGGTAGGGGTCGGCCTAGGAAAGGTTGGAGGGAGGGGGTAAAGGAAGTTTTGTGTGCGAGGGACTTGGACTTCCAGCAAGCATGTGTGAGCGTATTTGATAGGAGTGAATGGAGACAAATGGTTTTTAATACTTGACGTGCTGTTGGAGTGTGATCAAAGTAACATTTATGAAGGGATTCAGGGAAACCGGCAGGCCGGACTTGAGTCCTGGAGATGGGAAGTACAGTGTCTGCACTCTGAAGGATGGGTGTTAATGTTGCAGTTTTATAACTGTAGTGTAAAGCACCCCTCTGGCAAGACAGTGATGGAGTGAATGATGATGAAAGTTTTTCTTTTTCGGGCCACCCTGCCTTGGTGGGAATCGGCCGATGTGTTAATAAAAAAAAAAATTATTATTATCAATATCATAATTTCTGAAGCATACATTTGTATGATAGGCCTTATACGTAAGTCTTAAGAATATGTTGAAAGGGTAGGTCCGAAGGGAAACTTGTAAAGGAGAGATATGAAGGGAACGGGTAAAGGGTAGGTCTGCTGGGAACGTGTAAAGGGTAAGGGTGAAGGGAACGTAAAGGGTATATATGAAGGGTATGTCTGCAAGAAACGTCTGATGTAACTTCAGAGGTAAAATCCTAAAAATGTATGTCTGAAGGGAAGGTTAAATAAGAAATAGGTGGAAGATGAGACATATATGTTGAAAGATCTTGATGAGCTCGTTTGAGTAGGACTTGAGTGTGAACCAGAGGCCGACCCTCTGAAGTTAAGGATTATAAATGACATCCTAGAGACTAGCAGATTAGGATGTCACTGACTCCTCTTGGAAAGAGAGTTAAGGAGGGTGTCTGAGAGAAGGATATACGAGAGGCAGGTCCTCAAGGATGCAGAGTAGTAGGTCATGAAAGATCCCTGAGAACTATAAAAAACATCTGGAAAAAGGAGTTTAAAAGGTCTGTTGAAACGGAAGGAGGCGAATTAAGACATCAGTGAAGACACTTGAAGGAAAAATGATGGAACACGAATAGAAAGAAAGTGAAGGAAGATTACTTACAAAGAAGCCAAGGAAAATGAAGGGACACGAACAGAAGGACAGGGAAAGAAGATAGACTTCAAAAGAAATTAAGGAAAATGAAGGAACACAAATAGAAGAAAATTGAAAATACATTGAAAAAAAAGTCAAGGAAAATGAAGGAACACCAGTAGAATAAAAATGAGACACATGGAAGACACAGAAAGTAGCTCACGAACATCAGGGAAAGTAAGAGTGTACACAGGCAAAACTTTCGATAATAAAGCTTCTCAAGTGATGTCTACGTGTGTCTTATTCATTAGATTATGACTTGCAAGGAGACGCCTGGAGGAAGAAGTGAATAAAAATGCACTGTAGAATTAAGACAAAAGCCAGACCCCTTCAATAAAATATAAAGAAATATAAAATGCTACACTCGTAACACTAAGGATAATATGTGAGAAATACCTTGAGTGGTGAAGATGTTAGAAGCCACAGTCTTAGACACTCAACTCCATCACAAGTATGAGAGGATATAAAGACCGAGGATGGCTGGACAGATGGATGAATGAGAGATATGAAGAGATGCCGGTGCGGGAGGAAGAAAGGGTAAGGGAGGAGTAGGAAAGACACAGATGAGAATAGAGACGGGAGACAGAAGATTACTTAAATGAAAGAGATGCGAGTGTGATTAAAGAGAAAAATATAAAAATTAAACACCATAATTTTAATGAGAAAAATTTAAAAAAGGAGTTTGAAAAAACTCAAAAACGTAAATTTATTTCGACTCATCAGGTTTTTCCCTTTCGTATAAAATACCAATATTTTCCTTAAGTTTGCTCTTAAATTAGAATTGGAAAATAATAGAAAGATGTTAAAGGCAAATAAGAAGTTGATAACAGATGGAAGATAAGGCATTAAACTTGTGAATAAGACACGAAGAGGATGAAGCTAAAGGTGTGAAGCCTTAGAACCAAGGCAAGAAAATCGAACTTATTCACTGAAGATGAGGTCAGAGAGTTCGAACACAGTCACTGGGACCAAGAGCATGAAGTCGAACACAGTCTCCGGGTTCAGTACCACAGCCCAACAGTCACTAGGTCCAAATTCACTAAGTCGAACACAGTCACCAGGTCCAAGACCAGAGTCGAACACAATCACCAGGTCCAAGACCAGAGACGAACACAATCACCAGGTCTAAAACCAGAATCGAACAAGATCACCAGGTCTAAAACCAGAGTCGAAGACAATCACCAGGTCCAAGACCAGAGTCGAACACATCACTTGAGTTATCTAAATCCATAATGTCAAATATTTTTTGTTATAAAGGAAGAAAAATGATGAAAGAGGACGGAAGAGGGAAGGAAGGGGAGAGGTAAGGAGGCTGGATTAGTGAAGAAAAATAGAAAGAAAGAGATAGGAAGAAGGCAAGGGAAGGCAGTACATAGAAAGAGCACCATAAAAAGAATTTGATCTTAGCAGATACAAAACCTTTTGATGTCTTCTACACACTCCACGCCCTCTTATCCAGCCCCTACCTTTCATATATCTCTATTTACTTTACTTCTCTCCTCCTCCTCTCTTTTTTTTCTCTTTTACACAAGGTTTTATAAGGTTAGGTTTAGGGTTCCTAACTTTATTGACAAGATAAGAGCTGTTACCTACATCAGCTCTCTCTCTCTCTGTCTCTCTCTCTCTCTCTCCCACAACGTTTCCTTCAGTGGCAAAGAAGGAACTTAAGACTGTCAAGCAGAACATGTCAGAAAATCAGCCAGGAAGCATCCAAGGAATCACACTGAAAGGCTCCTTCATGGCCCTCTGCAGCACCTAAGGGATATTCTGAAGTGTGTATACATGAGTTAGGAGCCGGAGGAGGCAAGTAGGTGACGACTCAAGTCACCCTGAACGATTGGTCGAAGATTAACCACGATGGGTCAATTGTTTGAACTGCGGGTGTGGTGTTGACTAGGCAATCTTCGATCTCTTGCGAGGACGAATGAGAGTCTCAGTCTCAGTCTCTCAGTCTCTCTCTCTCTCTCTCTCTCTCTCTCTCTCCTTTTTTTCATTTTCGCTCTCCCCCGTTCAAATATCTACACTTCTCATACACCCCCATTTTTTGCTTAGCCTTCAACTCTCCCCATTTCTTGCCTTTTTCATCCCCTTCTTTCCGCTACTACTACTTCTATTTCCCTTTCTTCACCTTGTTCTCTTTTCTAACTTCTTTTCAATCCTCTCCATTTTTTCCCATCTCCACCCTTCGTTTTTTCACTCCTCCGATTCCTCCTCCTTCCTTCTCACTGGAGAATCATTAGCCAGGTACAAAGAACAATAATACCGTGACTGGAACAATACACGGTATATACAAGTCTGCCAGCTGGCCTACATATACTGGCTCCTCTCTTTTCTGTTAGTGTGACTTTCTACACCGACCGAAACGTCGTCGTAAGCGCCCCTCTCCTATGTGCGGGTTAGTTGTGTACAGCAGGCAAGTTTCACTACTGAGTTGCCAACAAGAAGACAGACCACACCCTACAGACCGCCCATAGACTGGCATAATTAATGTCCTTACACGCGGAGTGAAGTCCACTATCATGGCAGATCATTGCTTAACTATCAGGTCCGTGCGCTTTGCTATCACGCCGCGTTACTAAGATGAACTCTTGAATGAATCTTCCAAGAGGCAGAGATAGAGGAAGAAGCTGTCCAGGAGGCGGTTCTCAGTCAATGTGGAACAATTGGACAGTGTCATCACGAGCACAAAAGACAACAAAACAGAACAATGGAAAGAAAACAAAAAGAAAACCATTTTGCTGCTTTGTAGGCGACAGATGAAGCTAAAATTGAGTCGACCTTTCACTGTCTCTAGGAAAGAACCGGGTAGACAATGGTGTGTATTTAATACAATCTATGGTGACAGAAAGGAGAATGAACACTAAACAGGGAAGCATTTAGCACTGACAGCACAGCGAAGATTGAAAGAGAGAGAAACTTAGGGTTGGATAGGAGAAGGACTTAAAGAACATAAGAAAGAACACTGCAGCAGTCCTACTGGCCCATGCGAGGCAGGTCAAATTCTCCCACCGGCTTAAGCCGGTGTTCCTTCTTAAGCCTAGTGTTCCTCCATTCTGATGTGGGTGTTAGGCATGGGCTTTAAACGTTGCAACGAGGAGGAAGCTAGAGACAGAGAAGACGTCATGGCTTAGAGAAACGTGTAGTGTGCATATTATGCTAAAAGGTATATTTTACAGAGCTAAAGAGTTAGTTTGGGAATTTAGAGACTATAGAACAAAATAGAGTGACCTATTCGGCACGACGTACTATTACTCCGTGTTTAAATGTGTTTCACAAGCAACGAAATAATGAGAAATAATAGTATTGTGCAGTTCATCGTTCCTATATTTATTTTGCCTAGTTAATAAAGACTATATTAAAATGATTTCACTGAAAGTTAAATAACAGAGAATTGAAAAGCAGCGCCAAATGAACTTATTGAAGTGAACAATTAAACTATGTTTAACCCAATTTTCCATGCTCTGTATGTCTGTCTCTATTATTTACACAGGGTTTTACAAGGTTAGGTTTAGGGTACCTAACTATGTTTACAAGCTAAGAGCTAGTACATGCATCAGCTTATTTTAAAGCCATTTTGTTAAGACACACTAATAAGGAACAGGATGAAGATGGAGCCATCTGTGGGCCAGCGATTTCATTTGTTAACAGACTATTACGTCGATGTCATTATTCTGTACGAACATGTTCCAGACTCGAGTCATCCTAGGAGTAAATGATCTCAGATGAAGTGATGTTCTGCAGAAGGGTTCAGCCAGAGTGTATTTGCTGTTTGCTGCCCGTCTTGGTGTGTAGAAGCGCTCTCTTCTCACTGACCATGAAGTGGAGCCAAGTGGGACCTTGACACCATGGGCCTTGTACATAACAGTAAGGCCACAAACATCTATCCAATGTTGAACGTTCTGCTGAAATGTTAGATCTGTTCTGGCCGGGTCCAGACGAGAGATGAGTCGTCTTGCTCTGTTCTCTTTTCTTTCAAGAAGTCGTAGGTGAAACGGGGCAGGCAATCCAAGAAAGTGGAGCATTATCAAGGTGTGAATGCACTTGAGACTCGTACGTCTAAGTGCTGTAAGCTTCCTGGCTGTCTTGTTTGCAAGATTTACTACGTGGTTCTTCATAGTCAATTTGCAATCAGATTTCACCCCAAGGATATTAACCTCATCCCAGGGTTCCAACAATATCTTATTCATTCTTCCTACTGCTCCAGCATTATCATCATGGTGCCTCTCACTCCCTTTCTGTCTGTCTGTCTGTCTCTCTCTCTCTCTCTCTCTCTCTCTCTCTCTCTGTCTCTCTCTCTTTCTAACTAAGAGAGGGAAGCCATTAAATGAGTAATTTATAAAGATTAGAGATAGATTTATTTAATATTCAGCAGCGCAGTGCCTCCAGAGAGCTATTTCGCATAATTATCGTATCACAATTTTAATTATCACTTATCACTTTTCCCACATTTACAGCCTTATATAATCACTTTATTTTTTATTTCCACATTTGAAAAATTATATACATGTCTTGACAGATTCATATAAAAAAGTAATAACTTTACTTACATAATTAAAACTACATTTACATATACGAGTATAAAGCTACATTTATATGTTTGAACTTTATGTTCATATGTAAGATTTGTGGGTGAGTGGATAAAGCGTTGAACCTGGCATGTACCACGACCACTGTTCCAGTTGAACCTGGCATGTACCACGACCACTGTTCCAGTTGAACCTGGCATGTACCACGACCACTGTTCCAGTTGAACCTGGCATGTACCACGACCACTGTTCCAATTGGACCTGGCATGTACCACGACCACTGTTCCAGTTGGACCTGGCATGTACCACGACCACTGTTCCAGTTGGACCTGGCATGTACCACGACCACTGTTCCAGTTGGACCTGGCATGTACCACGACCACTGTTCCAGTTGGACCTGGCATGTACCACGACCACTGTTCCAGTTTCCGCCCAGTATGTTGACTGTTCAAGAAGAACAGCCATTACACACACACACACACACACACACACACACACACACATACCAACGACGGCCAACACGGTTTCAGGGACGGGAAATCCTGTGTCACAAACCTACTGGAGTTCTACGACAGGGTGACAGCGATAAGGCAAGAGAGAGAGGGGTGGGTAGATTGCATATTCTTGGATTGTAAGAAGGCGTTTGACACAGTTCCACACAAGAGATTAGTGCAGAAGCTGGAGGACCAGGCAGGGGTAACAGGGAAGGCACTACATTGGATCAGGGAATACCTGTCAGGGAGACAGCAGCGAGTCATGGTACGTGGCGAGGTGTCAGAGTGGGCGCCGGTGACGAGCGGGGTTCCACAGGGGTCAGTCCTGGGACCAGTGCTGTTTCTGGTATTTGTGAACGACATGACGGAAGGAATAGACTCGAAGTGTCCCTGTTTGCAGATGATGTGAAGTTGATGAGAAGAATTCAATCGGACGAGGACCAGGCAGAACTACAAAGGGATCTGGACAGCCTGCAAGCCTGGTCCAGCAACTGGCTCCTGGAGTTCAACCCCACCAAGTTCAAAGTCATGAAGATTGGGGAAGGGCAAAGAAGACCGCAGACGGAGTACAGCCTAGGGGCCAGAGACTGCAAACCTCAATCAAGGAAAAAAATCTTGGGGTGAGTATAACACCAGACACATCTCCTGAGGCGCACATCAACCAAATAACTGCTGCAGCATATGGGCGCCTAGCAAACCTAAGAACAGCATTCCGACATCTTAATAAAGAATCGTTCAGGACCCTGTACACTGTGTACGTTAGGCCCATATTGGAGTATGCAGCACCAGTTTGGAACCCACACCTAGCCAAGCATGTGAAGAAGCTCGAGAAAGTGCAAAGGTTTGCAACAAGACTAGTCCCGGAGCTAAGGGTATGTCCTACGAGGGAGGTTAAGGGAAATCGACCTGACGACACTGGAGGACAGGAGAGATAGGGGAGACATGATAACAACATATAAGATACTGAGAGGAATTGACAAAGTGGACAGAGACAGAATGTTCCAGAGATGGGACACAACAACAAGGGGACACAGATGGAAGTTGAAGACTCAGATGAATCACAGAGATGTTAGGAAGTATTTCTTCAGTCACAGAGTTGTCGGGAAGTGGAATAGTTTAGGAAGCGATGTAGTGGAGGCAGGCTCTATACATAGCTTTAAGCAGAGGTATGATAAAGCTCATGGCGCAGGGAGAGTGACCCAGTAGCGGCCAGTGAAGAGGCGGGGCCAGGAGCTTTGACTCGACCCCTGCAACCACAACTAGGTGAGTACAACTAGGTGAGTACACACAGCCTTAAAGGCCAATAAACTCTCACTGCAATTATTCTCCATGAAATAATTTTAGAGCATACAGAAAATCCACATACATTCCATGATACATTACACCATTGTTCCGTTGTACAACATCAACACTTTACTGATATAACGAAATAAATCAGTAAAACAGAAAAACTGAACGAAGAATTTTCCATCTCTAGGCAGGAGTCAGTGACCCTCTGCCCTTCCTAACACCTTTTATTACCCTCATTGTGTCCCCCCCACACCCTTACATGTCACAGCCTTTATCCACATTGCCCAACCAGCTCTGCATGTTGTGTGTGTGTGTGTGTGTGTGTGTGTGTGTGTGTGTGTGTGTCTGATGTTTCGCAATGCGTCTACAGCACTGCGGGGCGTGTGTGTGTGTGTGTGTGTCGACCATGTACACACGCGACTCGTACTCCAGATATACAGTTCTCTAGCGCATTTACGTGCGTAAATTTGTGAAAAAACAAATGTTGAACATAGATAGCTCTTACTCCCACTAACTGTTCTATATAACATAACAGGAGCTCATTGAGGGTGTTCCCACTATGTAACTATCATATAAAATAGGGTAGCTGCGCACACTGGGGTGTTCCCACCATTTAACTATCATTTAATGTATGGTAGTTCTCCCCCCCCCCAGCGGGTGTTCCCACAGTACAGATATCCTACATAATTTAGTATCAGTACACTACAGGTGTTCCCACAAGGCAGCTATGAATTAAAATACAGCAGCTACACACAAACAGCTGGTGTTCCCACTTTTAAACTATCCTACATAATAGGGCAACAGTGTACTAGGAGCGGACCTAATGTTGACAAGGTAAAAACTGTGCTAATCATCCCCTGAGTCGCTGCTAGTTACACCTGAAAGAAAAGTCAAGTGTTAATTCGACATGCATTCACCAATTAATTACATTGGTTCGTATTGTGCTTTCACTGGAAATTAAAAAAAACAATGCTACCAGTGTAATTAAATTCAGAGGTAAATGAAGATGGGTCTTAATTAATGTATATTCGGGAAAAAACATTTGCTGCCTGTAATTGTTATGTACGTATATCATTGAACTCTGAAAGTGAAAATTAATTTTTTTTTTCCAAAAGAAATATTAATAGAAAGGGTGAAAATTATGGAAAGTTGCATATTTTAGAAAAAAAAATAGATGTTGTTGTTTTTACTCAATAAGAGATGAGATATAAATAATGGTATTTTAATGTAAATTAATTATTTCTCCCATATTTTAGAATTATTCTGCTTGTGATCAGCAACACTTTCCTGCTGACCAGCCCTGAATGGGATGTAGGTGGCGGCCAGCGTCCCACATCCCATTTTCGTTATACTTCGAGGGATTTAACGTGATCCCATGGGAATGGCTCTTGATGTATCTAGGCTTTGGGTAGTAAAGATCGAGGTTCTCTCTCTCTCTCTCTCTCTCTCTCTCTCTCTCTCTCTCTCTCTCTCTCTCTCTCTCTCGGCTGGGACGGCCCTAAGCTTCTCTTGATGATTTCGTTGACTTCATTGTGTCTAACTTTCCAGACTTTGGAACTTGCACAGCTTAGACCATATTGGCCAGATACCACTATGCCACAAATACACTTATATTCTGTGTGAATAGGGCCATCAAGGTACAGCAGTACTACAGTACAAAGATTCTGTGGATCAAGACGAGTGCCAGAAGCAAAGATGGAAACATTTATGATTAAAAATCACAGATTTAAAAATCGACCTCTAGTCCCAAGACAATAAGAACAGCAACTGACCTACTGGCCCATACTAGGCAGGTCTTTCTAAAAAAAATATTTGCCAATCCCACTGTCAGTGCTACATGAGGAATAAGCTCCTCTCGGTTCGTAAGCTAATGTTTCAGCTGGTCCTGTTAAATAACAAAAAAAAAGGCACAATACCGTGACTGGAACAATACACAAATAACTCCCATATAGAGGAGAGGAGCTTACGACGACGTTTCGGTCCGACTTGGACCATTTACAATGGTCCAAGTTGCCTGCCTGCGATTAAAGGGTCTCACACATGTTGGTGCCACTGGTGCAACTGGGGTCGTCCACTTTTGACAGATTACATATATATTCTGGCAGAATTTCTTTCACTAGTCCCTCCATTTTTTTGGATAAGAAGATATGAAGGCTGGTAAGGCAGTCTGTGAAGCTACATGAGTATTGTTTTGTGAGAATTTATGAATTTGAGAGAGAGAGAATGAGACAGAGATAAATAGAAAGGGAGAGAGAGAGAGAGATAAAGAGAGACCAACAGAATAAACACCACCCATGATATAAGACCATGTTCCTGCTCTCAATGCAGTCTGTCCCAGGCACCAACAACAAAGCAATTTCGTTTTACATATCACTGACATCAAAATCACATTAGCCTACCCAGATGGAGAATGTCAAAGGGAAGGGACGGGTGATATAACAAGAGGGGGCTTGATTTTAGCATATTCTCCCCTGCATATAACCACATAAGTACGAGCACACACACAGACACACTTGCTCGTGCCTTAAAGAATAATGGAAAATCCTAGGAACATTCAGGAACTAGGAGATGAGGCGAGTGAAGACGGATGGCATTATGTAGATAAGATAATAGATGACTTAAAGAGCCAACTGAAAAAGGAGTTGGAAGGAAAGTTCAGTTCCCTTTGAGGAAGCATTGCCAATACGCAGCTGAAGAGAGCAAGAGGCAACTAGGGTTAATATAAAAGAAAGAGCCCTTCAGCTGGAAGAAGAAATGAAAACACTGAAGGAAACCATGGAGGAAATGAAGACGAGAGTAATAGAGTAAGAAACAATTGAAGGGAATGGATGGAGGTAATACGGGACAGATGCATTCAGAAAGAACAAAGAAGGACGGTGCTCTTTGAAGATTTTGCAATCCTTTGTAAACGTCTAGAAGAGGCAATCACAATGATGCTTTTCCTCAAATTGGTCTGTAAACAATACCTTAAATAGTCCAACCTTCAAAAATGATCACAATGATCCATCTCTACAATACACTTATCAAGCACGAACCACAGTGACCCAACCCTTCAAAAATCAAGCACGAACCACAGTGACCCAACCCTTCAAATATCAAGTACGAACCACAGTGACCCAACCCTTCAAATATCAAGCACGAACCACAGTGACCCAACCCTTCAAATATCAAGCACGAACCACAGTGACCCAACCCTTCAAATATCAAGTACGAGCCACAGTGACCCAACCCTTCAAATATCAAGCACGAACCACAGTGACCCAACCTTTCAAAACGGTCTTCAAGCAGCGGCCACAGTGCTCCAGGAGCACATGGTGGCCGACATTACACAATGAGGCAGGACAAAAGACTTGAGACATAAACATGAGATAACAAAGGAACGGTGGCTGCCGTCAGTGAGGAGGGGCGGACCAAAACAACCAAGCACCACGGCGTAAGGCAACATTATTATTAACATTATATTCATTGGGAAAGCAGTAAAACCTAATAGGTCATACATCGACTGCTGAATGGCTGGTAATCAGATTTGATTCAAGAAAAGGGAAGGGAAGCTTCAATTGACTGGATCAATAGGCTTCCATCAGCATCACAGTAATACTCTTGGTCAGGTATCATTGGTGCAAAACCTGGGTTATCTTTATTTTGAAGACGTTTCGCAATCCAGTATCTCTTTAAATTCAGTATAAAGATTATGAACCGGACTAGTGGAAGATGGGGTAATCAGTCTCTTAGTAATGATAGAAGAGGCTCTGTCCCGTAGCCTGGATCAGTGTAAAGATTGGTCACCACACTGGTAGTATTTATCATCTTGTTGGGGAGTAATTGAGCTTGTAACATATTTCACCGTATCGAATCAGAGTATAGTCTATACTAGTTTTATTTCTTTTGACCCCTCAGGACTGCAGACATGTAAGAGTTCCATCCTGAAACATTTTTTCTTTATACAATTTGTGCCCTTTGGTGCTGGTAAGTTTTTAGATAATGTTAAAACGTCTTTCACCTCATTTCCACATTTCTTTGCACTACCTTTTTCATTAACCATATCTTACCTCCCCTTTCTTTTACCAGTGGCCTTTTATCCCTCTCCCTCTGACATGTCTCACCCCTATCAATGCACTGTCCTTCTCACCCTCTTCTCTCGCCTCTATTTTCCCTTCCCCCTCACTTCCTCTCCTCTCTCTCCCTCTTCTCTCTTCCCTCTTGCTTTGTATTAAACGACGGATTAAATTTCTTTCTCCTATGACACGTAGGTGTAAAACAAACCTTCCACTTGTTTTGTCAGCAACATTCTCACTGTGATACGCAGAGGCTTGTCTCTATGTTGCACTTCCTGACCTCTAGTGCATCCGTCAATACTGTATCCTCTTTTGCCATGAGGAGTCCTCTGCTGAAGAGGACTCCGCTGGAAGTCGACATATACAGACCAACTTTATTTTCCGAGTATCTTTCTCCATGTGGAGACAGAAATATAATGATGAATCAGTCTTCTGAGTTTCTGTCTCTGTGTGAGTAATTACTGAACATTGACAAGTGTTCATTACATTTTAGTTATCCATCAGTTAACATGTTTACACTGATATGAACGAGCGGGATTAAATTATAGCCACTGGTGCAGAGCTAAGCTATTGATTACATTCGTCTGTTCGTCTAACCTCTCCATTCATCCATTCGTACATCCAACAATTCGTTCATCCATCATCACTCACTGTACTTGGCGTCCAGCAGGGTGAAGAAATATGTCGTCAAGTTCATCTGGAGGTATCTGGCAAGCGTCCAGGGGGCTGATGCAGCCAAGTGCTGATTCATGTTGCCAAGGAACCAACCCCCAGCACCTTCCTGGTGAGATAACCTCGCCTTCAAGTGCTATTGGTGAGCTCCCGTGGGTGAGAAGTTGGAGCTTCAGCAAGAGCTCTCAACGGGTTCTAATACCTTCAGGTTACGAGCTGTAAACATTCGAATGCTGTTGGTGTGCTCAATGGGTTCGAAATCTTTCTGACAAAGATTTTATGCGAAAGCTGAAACTCTTCCTTTCTAAAGGTATGTATACCTTAATAGTGGTGAAGGGGTCCTCAACGAAGGAATCTGACCTTCACTTCCCTTCATCTGGATTAGAACTGACTTTAAGTGATGAATTACCCGTATGGGTTTAGCACGTCCCCATTAACATAAGAATAGTTAAATACTTTACTTCAAAACAACTCATAGCATGTCTCATAGCATGTCTCCTAATATTGTTCTCAGCAGACATGAGTTCCTAAATATTCCAGGATCTCATGGAAAAAAAGCTCAGGTTATAGAGCAAGAGTTCAGTACAGAGAATAATACTGTGGCAGAGAAGATGTAATTTGAGGTAATCAGTCCCTCAGCTTTGATATGAAGTGTTCAGTGTATCAGCCATGATGGGAAGTGTTCAGTGCATCAGCCATGATAGGAAGTGTTCAGTGCATCAGCCATGACAGGAAGTGTTCAGTGCATCAGCCATGATGGGAAGTGTTCAGTGCATCAGCCATGATAGGAAGTGTTCAGTGCATCAGCCATGATGGGAAGTGTTCAGTGCATCAGCCATGACAGGAAGTGTTCAGTGCATCAGCCATGATATGAAGTGTTCAGTGCATCAGCCATGATAGTAAGTGTTCAGTGCATCAGCCATGATAGGAAGTGTTCAGTGTATCAGCCATGATATGAAGTGTTCAGTGCATCAGCCATGACAGGAAGTGTTCAGTGTATCAGCCATGATAGGAAGTGTTCAGTGTATCAGCCATGATGGGAAGTGTTCAGTGCATCAGCCATGATAGGAAGTGTTTAGTGCATCAGCCATGATGGGAAGTGTTCAGTGCATCAGCCATGACAGGAAGTGTTCAGTGCATCAGCCATGACAGGAAGTGTTCAGTGTATCAGCCATGATAGGAAGTGTTAAGTGTATCAGCCATGATAGGAAGTGTTCAGTGCATCAGCCATGATGGGAAGTGTTCAGTGCATCAGCCATGATAGGAAGTGTTCAGTGTATCAGCCATGATAGGAAGTGTTCAGTGCATCAGCCATGATAGGAAGTGTTCAGTGCATTAGCCATGATAGGAAGTGTTCAGCGCATCAGCCACGATGGGTGTGCAGTACCTCAGCATTTATATTCTAGGTGTGCAGTACCATTAATAATTCCCAGTCATTGTCAGAACCATGAACCTTGGATATATATCATGAAAGTGACTCTTGCGATGTATTAAAAAAAGTCGAGCTTCTTGCATGGGTTGGTTCAAGGATTGTCAGAATTTCCATTCTATTTTACGTGCTGCTGCCTTTCCCCGATCTCCCGCCAGGATACCTACTGGTTAAGGGGGTTTAAAACTCGTTGACTATAAGAGGGTTATGTTATGGCTGCAGGGAACATCCTCACTACCAGTCAAGAATTCTTTACTACCTAAACTAGGGGTTAAAGAAAAATCTCGGTGAATATACAGTGAGAACCATACACCTCTCGGTGTATATATACATATATATATATATACGTATATCCCTGACTGCTACTTGAAGGTACAGGAATAACTGTAGTCTCGCTGGAAGAGCAACGTGATTGACCAACAGAGGATCTGGTTTCCGCTACTCCTTTCTCTGAATGACCAACACGGATGAAATATCTCAAATATAAGAAAATCTACTTCAAATAGGACAATTTGATCTGAAAAGATCAATTCATGAACTTGGTTCTTGCTTTTTCCTCTAAGTTCTCTAAATCTCAACGTGGCTCCAAGTTCTTAGAAAGGTCACTTGAGTTGCCAAATTACTGGCAAGTTTTCATTTGTAAACTCTCTTAGATTTCAAAATAAGTTTCACGAATTATAACTTTGCTCTTAACTCTCACTAAGAGCATCATCATGCCAAAGTTCGAGTCGTCTACTGTTTCTGGTTCAGAGACTTTGCATATTGCACTTCCTTCTTGAGAATCATCCATGGTGATTCTCAAGAAGTACATTAAAAATCCAAAATAAAAGTCACAACCCCGATATTAATAGAAGTAATCATACCTTCATCAGTGAAAGTCACAATATCGTCATTAACTGAAATACCACCAAGTCATTAATAAGTCTAAAAAACAGACAAGTCACTATAAGGTCACCATATTAATAAGTCACAATACTGAAAGGTCACTAATAAATCACAATCCCAGGAAGTCACAATACCGAGAAGTCACACTATCGTGAAGTCTCAACATAAAGAAGTCACAATATAAAGAAGTAACAATGCCAAGAATTAACAATATCTTAAGCATTTTCATGCAAATATTTCTTGTAATCACTTAATTCCAGAGATCTGACCAAAAACATTCCATAGCGAACCAAAATAAGTTGGGAAAGGCTTGATTACTCTCAACTCGGATCAGAAAAGGTCTAAAATTTCCAATTACGTATTATTGGTTTCTCAAATTTGAACTAAAATCTTTCACAAGGAATTTAATAGTCTTCTTCACTATTATTATTATTATTATTATTAATATTATTATTATTATTATGATAGTCATGATGAAGTGTTAATCCCGTAGGGGTCTGACAGAGCCTGGGGAA
The DNA here is from genome assembly GCA_009830355.1 of Cherax destructor. Classification (NCBI taxonomy): domain Eukaryota; kingdom Metazoa; phylum Arthropoda; class Malacostraca; order Decapoda; family Parastacidae; genus Cherax; species Cherax destructor. The sequence continues at coordinate 77,382 of WNWK01004773.1, forward strand.
TGGAAGGTAATCAGGTATGATCAAAGAAGAGAGTGAATCTGAACGCCGTTCTTAAGTCAATTGCAAAACTTTTTCGATCTGTGTTGATTTTCATCTTTACAGAGCGAAACACTGCCCCCAACAAAAGCTAGTTTTGAAACTTGTGTCTCTTCCTGAAAGGTATGAAATGTTTCATAAACGTCAATGGATCACGAATCCTTCGCCAGCAACTAGGCACCTCCCTCTTCCTCGAAGCGTAGCAGAAGCCACATCAAGAGATCTCTATGTATACTTTCCTCACTGGGCAATTTACTCACCATTTTTTTTTATTAACTTTCAGGACGCTGTCAATCTGATGTTTGGGATACAGTTCACAGTTTACACAAAGTATAAAAGCGAGGCGTTTTTCCTGGTGTGCTGGAGTGGCTCCCTCAGGAAAGCCCTTCAAGAATTCCTCTCACAGTTTGGGCAGTTCATTTTTCTTCTGATTCCTGGCTGATGTAAGACTCTTATTGGATTAAGTCGCCACTGGTCTGACTTGTAGTTCTTCTCGAGCTTGACAAATATTTACATGTGTAGCTGAGGGCATAGGAATGAAGAGGGTATCTTTATTTGAACAACGTTTCGCTCCAATTAACAATACCCTATTAAAGACGACGTTTCGGTCTGTCCTGCATCATTATCAAGTCATAACTAAAACAGAAAAGGCAGAGAAGAACAGAAGAGAGATCCTAAAAAGGTAAAGGAAAGAAGGGTGTAGTAATAGAAGTAGTAATAGTAATAGTGGTAGTAGTAGTAGTAATAGTAGTAGTATATACGTGGCTGTTTTGCATCTTGTATCGCTTGCTCTCGATATTTACATATATATAACAACAATACGACTAGCCGAGGACTCGAACCCGTGTCGTTTAAGCCCGCCTCATAGTGAACAAAAATTCACGACGCTCTAACCCATGGGACCACCTAATCCTACAAAGATCACGCACCCACCAGAGCTAGGTATTTTACCGTGATCCGAGGACATACGATGATGTGGGTGCCTCAGAGCTAATTTCATTCTACTCCCCGTTTGGTGTACTAGCCTAAACAAGCAGTTTATAATTGTAACCACGAACGAGTGATATTTAATCAATAACAACACTGCGACTAGCCGAGGACTCGAACCCGTGTCGTTTTAGCCTGCCTCATAGTGAACAAAGTATGGAACAGAAGTCTTCCTCCGTGAGCCATACGTGTCGTAAGAAACGACTAACATGACGGGAGCAAGTAACCTCTTCTCCTGTATACACTACTAAAGTTAAAAAGAGAGACTTTTATTACTCTTTGTGGGCCACCCTGCCTCGGTGGGATATATAATATAAATATATATATATATATATATATATATATATATATATATATATATATATATATATATATATATATATGTCGTGCCGATTAGGTAAAACTTGCGATTTTGGCTTAAATAGCAACGCTCACCTTGCCATATAAGACAAGTCAAAATTTGTGTATGCAATAATTTCGCCAAAATCATTCTGAACATAACGAAAAAAATATATTTCATTGTGTTTGTTTATTATTAAATTAATGTTAACGTATCTAAAATATATTTAGTTGGGTTAGGCTAAATTAAATTGCGGTTGTTGTAATAAGGTTAGGTAGGTTTTCAAAGTTTCTCTTGGTACAAAATTATAAATTCTTTCATTAACATAAATGAAAAAAATATATCTTTAAACGTATAAGAGAAAATTTTAGAAAGGACTTAATTTTAGATGATTTCTTGCTAATTGACCAGTTTTACCTAATCGGCACGACATATATATATATATATATATATATATATATATATATATTATCCTTACCTTTACACTTGACATGTTTTCTGGCCTTTTCCGAAGTTTCAACTCCTAATTGCTAGTTGGGTTAGTTGTGAATTCAATACTCATCAAAGTGAACAAAATCTTTTCCGGTTTTAATGTAGAAGCTAGTTTAGCTACTGTTATAGGCAAGTAGGAGACAGATAAAATCCAGTTGTATAAAGTTGCTGATGCAAGACTCAGACCTTGCTAATGGTGGAAGTGGCGGCATCAGTACTTTTAAGTTGAAAGGTGAAGGGAAGACTGGGCGGAGAGTCAGAGTGTTCGTTATGCCTATGTAGGAGGGAGGGAGGGAAGGGAAGAAGAAAGGGGGATGGGATGAAAATAGAGATGGAGAGGCGAAGAAGGCAAATTAAAGAAGGAAAGAAGGAGGGGGCACAAATGGAAGAGTTGTGTTTATCTATGAAAACTGGATACATCTGCAGTGTGCTGCTACCCTATTCTATATAACAGTTACATAGTCGGAATAAAACTATAATGAAGTCATGAAGGACACGTAAGACGAATGGAATGAACGAAAGGAAGAAAAAATATTAAGAAAGAAGGAATAAAAGGAAGGAAGGGAATTTCTGAAAAGGAGATGAGGGAGGAAAAAACAATGAAAGAAAAGTGGGGTGAGGTAGAGGAAAAAAGAAGAGGAGGAGAAGGTAGAAGAGAAGGAGAAGATAGAAAGAAGGTTTAAAGAATAAGGGAACAATATATGTACAAAAGAAAGGAATAAAGGATGGGAGTAGACTAGGAGTAAACGTAAGGAAACAACATAAGACTATTATCATTATTATTATCATTATTACTATTATTATTATATCATTATTATTACTATTATTATTAAAACTCAACTACGAACTTCTCTTTGAAGTTATGATTAGATGAAGCTGACTATCACACCGTGGTCGGTCAATAATGACTTAAATTAATACCTTCTGAGGTGTTAAGTCAACCATCCCAGCAAATGTTATGACTCTCAAAACTTATTTGAATTTCCATTAATATTTTTTTACACGTAATTTACATCCTTAAATATTGACATAATCGTTCTAAGTTCATTAATATATATATATATATATATATATATATATATATATATATATATATATATATAGATAGATAGATAGATATATCATATTCAAGACTGGCGAGGGCGTCAGAGATCAGGAGGGCAAACATACAGGGTATATATACACAGAGATGTATATCTCTGTGTATATATGGCGTGCCTAATAGGCCAAGCAGGTCAACTAAGACGATCTGTATTAGAAACACATTTTTCGATATTTTTTAATATATATTGATAGATGTATCGACGTGAATTAAAATAATTCGCCAGTTTTTAATATTTCAACAATGAAAAATATTAACCTAACATCTCGATGTTAAATTTACGTATTACAATGTAACTTTATCATACATAATTTAAGTAACGTCTGGTAAAGTATAGTATTTTTAATCTGAGGAGGGGCGGGGGGGTGTTACAGCTCTGATCGCTTGAACTGTTGGGTCTGTGCACTTCTGGGATGCCAGCTGTTCACTGAATAATGGTGAATGTATTTTCCTTTGTTTGGGGTATCATTATTTAGGTGGAAGACGGCATTGAAGATCAGAAAATACATGAATTTGTTTTATGTTTCAGTTGATTTTCAATCCGCTAGAGCTAACACAAATTTAAGCTTATCTTGATCTTTCTCCAGGGAAGCAAGCCCTTTGATTGCTTCTGAAGGTCTCTTGATTTAAGCAAGTGAAGCTTTCCTTCCTTTTCTTGGATCAAATCTGATTACCTTCCATTCTACAGGGGTTGTACGATCTTTACGTTGCATGCAGTGTTGATGTGGTTAATACATATGGTTTATACAGTACCTATGGTTTATGTATATAGCTTATTCTTATGATTTATATCCCCAGAAAATGAATGGAATGTCGATGTAGTGTATACCCATGATTTACACGCCCAGGAAAACCTGTTTTGCCAGTTGCAAATTGGACTCGGCATAGCCACAGCCTCCCAGTCAGCAAGGCCCTCCATAATTCACAACAAATTTGCAAAGTAAATAAGTCAGTGGGTAAATGAGTCAGTGGGTAAATGAGTCAGTGGGTAAATGAGTCAGTGGGTAAATGAGTCAGTGGGTAAATGAGTTAATGAATAACTTTAAGCTGTATCTGTTCCCTATTGCCTTCTCTTCTTTTTCTTCCTCTTCTAATTAGAACAAGAAAGACGAATGAAAGTTGTTTCTGAAGGTTACTTTCTTCAGAATGAATTGGTAGCTAGTAGCTCAAGCTCACAACTGAAGGCCCCGGGTTCGATCTCTGGACGAGTTAATGCGTTCGCACGAAGTGCTGCCTTACGTGAGTTGTCCCTGTTCATCTAGCAGTAAATAGGTACCTGGGTGTTAGCTAACTGTAGTTAGTATACCCAAGCGAGCTCTAGGTTTAGAGATGAGCTTTTGTAGGAAAACTGTTTGTAAATGAGCTCAGATATGAAAAAACTTTGAACCTGAAAATGAACTGAGGAGGATAACAGCTTTTTACCTATAACTTCTTCACCGTGTACGAAAACGTTTAAATAAACACGTGTTTCAATCGTTCGGTTACAACTGTCTGCAAGTTTATTCTTTTATCTGAGGATGAGGGTCCCCAGCACGAGGGTCCCCAGCACGAGGGTCCCCAGCACGAGGGTCCCCAGCACAGTTCCAGAGGTGGTACCTCCCTATATTTTTTATGCAACACACACACACACACATTATATATATATATATATATATATATATATATTATATATATATATATATATATATATATATATATATATATATATATATATATATTATATCTCAACACCCGACCCCATATGGGGTGGGGGGACCGGTGTGTGGTTGGCATAACGCTTGCCGCTCCCAGACAGTCTGAGACTGGCAGGTGCCTCCACACCACTCTGAAAACTTACCCTACTTCTCGTGTTGTTGCCTTTGCAACATTGCACAGCTCTGTGGTTTGTCTTGCATATATATATATATATATATATATATATATATTTTAATATATATATATATATATATAACAATCGCAGATTGGCGATCTTAACTATACAAGACAAGCCACGATGGTGGAGTGGAGATCTTTAGCTCAAGTACTTTCACGCTTCTCAGTGCGTCATCAGGAGCTATGCAATGTTGCAAGAGAGGAACTAAAGCAGGGAGAGAGTTCTCAGAGTAGCGTAGTGCGGCTGTGTCACCGGCCACGGTTACTCTTAGAAGGGTAACCGTGGCCGTACCCTTCTAAGGGTAACCGTGGCCGTACCCTTCTAAGGGTAACCGTGGCCGTACCCTTCTAAGGGTAACCGTGGCCGTACCCTTCTAAGGGTAACCGTGCACCACGCAGAAACAAGCTGAGGTATATACAGAGAAAATCGCAGTCAGCAGGATTCGAAACCACGTCAAGTAAGCCTAGCAAGGTTCTACAAGTCATGCTCTAGACCACTCGGCCACAGATACCTAAAAGAAAGGCCGTAAACCAGGATCTATTGCCAAGTGGTCTAGAGCGTCACTTAGGAACTTTGCCAGACTATCCTAACGTAGTTTCGAATCCTGCTGACTGCAATCTTTCTGTATATATATATATATATATATATATATATATATATATATATATATATATATATATATATATATATATATATATATATATGTCGTGCCGATTAGGTAAAACATGTCAATTAGCAAGAACTCATTTAAAATTAAGTCCTTTCTAAAATTTGTCTTATACGTTAAAAGATAAAAAAATTCATTTATGGTAATGTAAAAATTTATAATTTTGAACCAAAAGAAACTTAGAAAACTTACCTAACCTTATTATAATAAGCGCAATTTAATTTAGACTAACCCAACTAAATATATTTTAGATACGTTTACAATAATTTAATAATAAACAAACACAATGAAACATATTTTTTCGTTAGGTTCAGAATGATTTTTGGGAAATTATTACATACACAAATTTTCGCTTGTCTTATATGGCAAGATGAGTGTTGCTATTTAAGCCAAAATCGCCAGTTTTACCTAATCGGCACGATTATATATATATATATATATATATATATATATATATATATATATATATATATATATATATATATATATATATATATCAGTTTCAGTATCAATAATGCAACTGTTATTAAATTCTCAATATCAGCTATGCTCCCTGTCAGCCATGCTCCCTGTCAGCTATGCTCCCTGTCAGCTACCATTAATATGTTTTCAGTGTTTAAGGCCAGTTATTCCCTGGATGATGATGTTGCAGACCGCTGATTAATGGACCCAAATTCAGAGAGTTTCCTCTTTTGCGTGAGAAAAGGTCAGAGTGGGAACACGTGCGGGTCGGAGAGGGAACACGTGCGGGTCTGAGAGGGAACACGTGCGGGTAGGAGAGGAAACACGTTCGGGTGAGAGAGGAAACACGTGCGGGTCTGAGAGGGAACACTTGCGGGTGGGAGAGGAAACACGTGCGGGTCGGAGAGGGAACACGTGCGGGTCTGAGAGGGAAGACACACTGTCAGGATTTCTATTATATTCCCTTCGCAGTGAACTGATGTATATACGGTAAGGAATATACATCTCTCGGTGTATATACACTGAGATACACAATTTTGACTTATTTACAAGAGGGATACACACCCCTAGATGTATATACAAAGAATCAAACACTAATTGGTATGCATACACAAAGTGAGGTACTTTTCATTGTATATACACAGAGATACACACCTCTGTGTATACGCTGAGAGATACTCTCCTCTCTATGAACTTTCAATGATAAATACACACATCTCTTGGAATAAAGTAAACACGAATGATATAAAAGTCTTTCGGCGTATATACGCTAAGAGATAAAAATCTCTCGGCGTATATACGCTAAGAGATAAAAAATCTCTCGGCGTATATACGCTAAGAGATAAAAAATCTCTCGGCGTATATACCGAGAAATGCTCATTTTTCTCCTCATTCTCGTGTGTTGTTGTTACAGTCAGCGTTCATTGGTCTCGCATTGTCTGCAACAATTTACATATTTCGTGTATAGTGGACTGACAGTGGATTGTAATGTAGATAATGCACTGGCTGCAGAATTTCCATTAGCTGTATGTTGCTGGTTAATGGGGTTTAAAGCCTTTCAACTACACGACGGTTATTAAGACTGCCGCCACCTCCTCACTATTAGTCAGGAATCCTTTAGTATCTTAAATAGGGACTAAAGTGACCTTACAGTGCATATACACTGTCAAATATTCTCCTCTGAAACCTATGCTAACACTGCTCTCCTAAATGAGATTCGAATGCTGGGTTAACTGATAATAGATCAGTCCAATAACCATCCAGTCACCATATCTAAAATAGTTAGAAATTCATTCAGATTTTTTTAAAGACCTGCATCATCCTGAACCTCAGCATTATTTTTTATAGAATTATTTAGACCAAGATTAACTGGGGATAATCATATAAATAAACAATGATTATATTCTTGGCTGAACTCCTCATCCAAGATGAAGGTAGATCCAATTAAATGGATCAAGAGTCCTACCAAGGCATTAGGAACAGTCCAGCTTGGACAGCACCGTTGCTGAACAGGTGCCTAAGAACATGCTGCTGCAGCGTTTAACAGCAACACTGCCTGTTTTAGAGCTGCGAGCGCACGTCACTCTGAAAGCTTCCTCCAAACAGTTCCCATTTCGGCAGTGGGCACACGTCTCTGCATGCAAACCCTCAGCACTGTAGTGGCTCCCTGCCTCACTGCCCCCAAATCACACGGATAATACATACATTTGTAGCGATGCATAAACATACCAATACAGTCTACATAGACCAAATTGTTCCAAAATCAAGGGCTGGCATACCAAACACAATGAAGTCAACATCATTACCAAGATGAGTCTGACTGCGGTTGGGTGACTGGCTGAGAGAGAACCTCAATTCTTAGCATCCAGCAATCCTGCCTGATAGGATCACAATGCATCCCTGTTAGAATGGTAGACTAAGCATGGGACTACACCCATGTGTCAACTCTGGCTAACACCTTTGTCTGTCAGAGTGTTAGGCAACAGGGAGGTGTGCCGACCTCAGGAAAGAATACATACTCACCAAATATAGACTTGAGTCATCATTATCAAATAGTTCCTGGGACCATGCAGAAAATCTGCAACAGGCTTCCTCAAAGAACTATTGTTCCAAGCTCTTTAGCACCAGTAAGTACATAAGGGCAGAAACTTTCAGGTTCTAGATTCTCAGTGTGACCATCCAGAGGGGAAATGTCTGCTGCCTGATTCATAATTTCATGGCTTGTGCTTTTAAATAAGTAATCCCTAGCCTTATATATATATATATATATATATATATATATATATATATATATATATATATATATATATATATATATATATATATACGTAGCAACGGCAAGAGGTTGAGTCAGCGGGGCGGGACTAACTTATGAAAGAGGTTCGGCTTAATTACATTTTGAAAGTTATCCGGTTCCTGGATATTTGTGGCTGATTAGGTTCATGAGAGAATACTTGAGGGTTGCTAGTGGCTCTCATGTGAGAGTCAGCCTCTAGTGGGAGATGGACGCTTCTTACTGCTGCAATATTTTTGTCTCTATCTATCTCCCTCTCTCTCTCTCTCTCTCTCTCTCTCTCTCTCTCTCTCTATTGTAAACTACTGAATAATGTCTGCTTCCAAGTCTTTATTGGAAAGTAAAATAACGCTTGATATTTGCCACAAATATATTCATTTATTTCAATTTGTGAATCTATTTACCAGTCATAAAATATTTCTTGAATTTTTATTTTTTTGATTTGAAAACCAGAATTAGATAATCAAATGATTTTATACAATTCACAACTAATGAACAATTCAGGCGTTTCGGTTCGCCTACAGTGGTCCAGGACACAACGAAATATGGTCTAAGAAATTTTGTTCTACGTTGTAGATTAGCTGTGGAGTGTCGCAGCCACGGTATTGTGGGTCAGTTGTGAATTGTTCCAGCCACGGTTTTGTGACTTATTTTTCTTCGAAGGCTAGACACGTGGTTGTTTATGGTGTCCGTGGCTGCTTGCTCTATAGATTAATGGCTGCTAGTAGGTACGTGATTACTTGTTCCATAAACAGTGGTTGCTGGTAGGTCCGTGGCTGAGTGTTCCATAGATTAGTGTCTGCTAATAGGTTCGTGGCTACTTGTTCCATAAATAGTGGTTGCTGGTACGTCCGTAGCTGTCTTTTCTTTAAATAGTGGTTGCTAATATGGTCGTCATATGCATGTTCTATGACAGTTGTTGCTGGTAGTTGTGTGGCTAGTTGTTCCCGTAGCACAGATATGTCTTCGTGGTACAATGAACAGACATCTACTAGACGGACAGCCACTAGACAAACAGCTAATTTTTGTTATCCCGTAGCTGAATGCCCCAGACAGACGACTGAATTGCATATATTGTAGACAGTAATTTAGTGTGTGTGTGTGTGTGTGTGTTTACCTTTTCTATATTAACCAAAGCGTTATATTTACCGTGTTAAGAATAACATGCACAGTTATATTAACAATAACAGCTAAGGCTATCATAACAACAACAGCTCCATCTTTTAAAACGTATTTTACAAAATCCCTCCCATCAACGATTCAGCAACAACAGCAGCAGCCAACCTGCAAACAAATCAATCAGCCGGCCAGCCAGCCAACCAACCAGCCAGTAAGCCGGGCAGCTAGCCAGTCAGCCAGTCAACCAGTCAGCCAGTCAGCCAAGACGTCAGGACTCTCCAGGAGAAACTCTCCCTTTAAACCGTAATAATAAATTGCTGGATTTTGGGGGTAAACATTGAAAACTCTCGAGAACTCTTCAGGCAGTGCATATTTTCCCAGGCAGTGGATGAACTGGGAATGAGTGAAGATTAGGAAGTGGATGATAGAAGTGAGTGGAAGAAGGAGAGATAAGGGCGAAGATGGGAACTGAAAAGGAGTAAATGAATGAATAACAAGTGAAGGAATTTTAGACATGAGGAAAAATTTGAAGGTAGGAAGAGGAGGAGAAGAAGATAGAGGTCATAAGGAGGAGAAGGAGTAGTAGATGGAGGAGGCAGTGGATAATAAGATAATGGAGATGAATGAGAGAACACACACACACACTGATAAGACTCTGCAAGACTGACCAACCACAAAACAATCTCTGTAAAATGCAATTCTCTCCAGCCTTGTCTATTGCATCGTACATCCCTGTTTAATGAGACACACAGTTTCTCATTATCCCTCCCATCGTCTTGGAAGGAAAAGTTGAGATAGATGCTACTGGCTACTTAGCGAAACTGTAAATGAATGAGAAAACTGTAAATATCTGAGAAAATTGTGTAAATATATGGAAAAATGAGCAAATATGTGAGAAAATTGTGTTAAGAGCTAAAGTGCTGGTAATGAACTGATAAATAACAGCCAAAAGATGTAAATTAGGCTTAAGAAGTTAAATTATGATTAAAATTTGTAAATTTGTCCACAAGTGGGGAAAATGTAAGTAAATATATATATGTTACTCTGAGAATGTCTCTCTAATCTTGTAAAAGATCCTGACACTATTGCCTGTGTTGCCTTGTAAATGATCCTTATACAGTACCAACAGATGGTACAACTGCTGTGTGGTACGGACACTGTCACTGTCTTAGTCAGTCAGTGTCACTGTCCCGGTGGGTAAGTGTCAGGTTTACGGTGGACTAGACTTGTGTTGTGGAGTGTTAGGCGTTGTTTGAAGGGCTGGACGTATGACGTTTTCCAAAGGTTCTGACGTCTCCTGGGGGATCCGACGTTTACTGGAAGGGCTTTGACGTTTTCTGGAGGATAAGATAAGAGATATGACGATATCTAACTTATATTACCAACCTAACTGAAGCTTCATCCTATTCTCTACCTCACTCATTCCTCATTCTTCTCTCTCACTCTCTTTTGCCCACTTGATTTCCATCTCATTTCTTTCTTTCTGCGAATTCGTCGCCTCCCACCCTGCCTCTTTCCCTCCCTCTCTCTCTCTTCTTCCCTTCTCTGCCTTCCTCTCTCCCTCCTTCCCTACCTCTCAGTTCTCTTCCCTGCAGACCTCCTTCACCCTTTTCAATCATTACAGTGCAAGATAGAGCGTCAGCGAGTGTGTCGTATGTTATATCGACCTGGGATATCTCTCTCTCATCTTTATCTCTCTCTCCTCTCTCTCTCTCTCTCTCTCTCACACACACACAAATAGCAAGCAGTATGCAAAGTATCATGACAGTCATAACTGGGTAAAAAAAAAACCTGGATAAATACTGACAGGTTGCAACGCTTGACTGTCAATATCTGGCAAGTTCTGTCAAAGTTCTGTCAACAGAATATATGGAAGAATAAAAGAGAAAGACCACCTGGAGATAGTGCACTGGAGACCAACTTCAGATAGTGCAGAGAAGGGCGACAGAGTTAATTCATAATATAATATTATATAATATATATATATATATATATATATATATATATATATATATATATATATATATATATATATTTTATATATATATATATATATATTATATATATATATATATATATATATATATATTATATCTACAACTCGCTGAGCTCGCTTCTACGAAGCTTAAGTTGGACAGAGATCTCATTCAAACTTCTGAAAGGTTAAAATTTTTACACGGACAAGGACAGCTAGCCCAAGTTTCAAGTCTACTTGCTATTGATCCAGACTGACCGAGCCTTGGCAGCAAACCTCGCAGTCTTTCCCTCTCCTTCACGTTCGCTTCAGTTTCGCTGGCATGTTTCAACATTTTTTTTCCTTCAGCATATTTGCGCATTTTGTAGGTGAGGTTTTGAATAAAATTTTGCAAGAGGATGTTACAGAGGAGATGCGTATATATTTTTTTTCAGCAAAGGCGAAATGTCGTCTGATGTTTCTTCTTCAAGTCTGAGAGTTAGTTCGGAACTATAAGACATCATGAAATTCAGAGATAAATCTATATAGAAAGAAACGTTGCCCCAATAAATGCTTCCTCTCCAGGTTGAGACCCACAACAGTTGACTAATACCCACGTACCTACTTAATGCTTTTTGAACAGGGGTAGCAGGTGAAAGGTAACATGCCCAACGTTTCACCCGTGCCAGGATCGATCCCCGGGCCATCCGTGTGTGAGCTGAGGAAACTATCAACCAAGCCACGATCCAGCTAGTTTCTACTTGCTATTAAATAAATAAAAGCTCACGATTGCAAACAACTAAATAAAACACAATAGAAATTAAATTTGACCTTAAAGGATAAAATAATTAGGAGAGACATGGCAGTCAGGAGGTAGGGAGGGCGAGGAGCACTGCCTCAATCCCTGCAACCTGAGTTAGGTGAGCACAGAAACAAAAATACTGGAAGTGCCTCTTCTTCCAGAAGTGAAGGTAAGAGTAATGGCTCTAGGCTCCACAACCTAACAGTAATGACTTAGGCTCCACAACCTAACAGTAATGACTCTAGGCTCCACAACCTAACAGTAATGACTCTAGGCTCCACAACCTAACAGTAATGACTCTAGGCTCCACAACCTAACAGTAATGACTCTAGGCTCCACAACCTAACAGTAATGACTCTAGGCTCCACAACCTAACAGTAATGACTCTAGGCTCCACAACCTAACAGTAATAACTCTAGGCTCCACAACCTAACAGTAATGACTCTAGGCTCCACAACCTAACAGTAATGACTCTAGGCTCCACTACCTAACAGTAATGACTCTAGGCTCCACAACCTAACAGTATGACTCTAGGCTCCACAACCTGAGTAGTGACCCTAGGCTCCACAACCTGAAAGTAATGACTCTAGGCTCTACAACATGAGAGTAATAACTCTAGGCTCCACAACCTGAAAGTAATGACTCTAGGCTCTACAACATGAGAGTAATAACTCTAGGCTCTACAACATGAGAGTAATGACTCTAGGCTCCACAATCTGAAAGTAATGACTCTAGGCTCTACAACATGAGAGTAATGACTCTAGGCTCTACAACATGAGAGTAATGACTCTAGGCTCTACAACATGAGAGTAATGACTCTAGGCTCTACAACATGAGAGTAATGACTCTAGGCTCTACAACATGAGAGTAATGACTCTAGGCTCTACAACATGAGAGTAATGACTCTAGGCTCCACAACATGAAAGTAATGACTCTAGGCTCCACAACCTGAAAGTAATGACTCTAGGCTCCACAACCTGAAAGTAATGACTCTAGGCTCTACAACATGAGAGTAATAACTCTAGGCTCCACAACCTGAAAGTAATGACTCTAGGCTCTACAACATGAGAGTAATGACTCTAGGCTCTACAACATGAGAGTAAAAACTCTAGGCTCTACAACATGAGAGTAATAACTCTAGGCTCTACAACATGAGAGTAATGACTCTAGGCTCTACAACATGAGAGTAATAACTCTAGGCTCTACAACATGAGAGTAATGACTCTAGGCTCTACAACATGAGAGTAATAACTCTAGGCTCTACAACATGAGAGTAATGACTCTAGGCTCTACAACATGAGAGTAATAACTCTAGGCTCTACAACATGAGAGTAATAACTCTAGGCTCTACAACATGAGAGTAATGACTCTAGGCTCTACAACATGAGAGTAATGACTCTAGGCTCTACAACATGAGAGTAATGACTCTAGGCTCTACAACATGAGAGTAATGAGACTGAGCTAGAAAATAATCTGTAACAGGATGTGTGGCTCCTGATAAGGAAAAATGTCGGAAATTAAATGTCGGAAAGACTCACAATAAACAAGATCATGTAAAGATCGGAACATGTATTATGTTCAGGAATATCGTCTCAATATTGCACTGATATTTAATATTATATTACATTTGCAAAGATTATGTATATATACAGACACTGTACTTCTCACCTCCAGGACTCAAGTCCGGCCTGCCGGTTTCCCTGAATCCCTTCATAAATGATGTCTTGCTCACACTCCAACAGCACGTCAAGTCCTTAAAACCATTTGTCTCCACTCACTCCTATCAAACACGCTCACGCATGCTTGCTGGAAGTCCAAGCCTCTCGCACACAAAACCTCCTTTACCTCCTCCCTCCAGCCTTTCATAGGCCACAAGCGGCACACACACACACTAACGCACGCACACACACACACAGTCTGGAGAGTGATAGGGATTCGAGACAGTTCCAATAAAAGCTTCAGAGTGCAAAGCTGCATGGCCAGGAAGTGGACCCTGCAACCCGAACATGCAACCACAAATAGACACACCACATGAAGTCCAAGCCTGACAAAACCCCTTTTCTCAGCCCAAGGCCAAAGCGGAAAATGGAAAAAGGAGAGTGATTAGTGGAGGCAGGTTCCATACATAGCTTTAAGAAGTATGATAAAGCTCATGGTGCAGGGAGAGGGACCAGTAGCGACTCGACCCTTGACCCAGGCAGTCACACACCACAACACACACACACACACACACACACAGGCACTAACTGCAAGGAAAAAAGTGTCACTACTCGTGGCATTCGTATAACGCCAAAAACAAGCAGAAGTTTGTTTCAAGTTCCCCCCCCTCCATCTATCCACCCCACTCCTTCCTTCCTCCCTCCCCTTCCCCCACCCTACCTCTCTACCCTTCCTTCCTCCCTCAGTGTAATACCCAAATAGATTTCATTACATCACGTATGAAACCCATCCTGTATGATGGGCTGTGACAGTGAAACACAGATGGATTCTGTTCCCACGCTAACAAATACTATGTAATTGTGGGAATGCCCACACTAACTCTCACATATGATAAAGCAGCACACTGTGGGTGTTCCCACACAGTAGCATTTATAACCACTAGGGTAACTGCACAATATTAACGCACCCGATGTTCTTTATTAACAAGTAAATATCCTTTATTGAAACGGATTTTATTGCTCGCCAATAAATTAAATGTTCTGCGTAGTGAAATTTGATTCTGAAATTATAAATTTGATTCTGATATTTCAAAACAATTCTGGTAATGGTAATAGATGCTCACACGATGGTAAGGAGACTCAAAAGAAGTTACATGGAATCTTTATTGACCACTTTCCATCAATAAAGATTTCCACATAAATACATTTGTATGTCTTTACTAGAACCTGAACCAACACAGGAGAGGATTTTTATTGTCATTGTTCGTAGGGAAGCACTAAGTCCGTAAGGGTCGTACAGCACTTGGGGAATGAGAGGTAATAAGATTTGTGTTGGACGAGAGGGTCTCTGTAATTCCTCTGGTCAAGAGTCCTTCACTAGTATCAAGGCGCCACTACCTACCCTTCCAGCGTCCGATAGCAAGAGGATACACCCGGTACCAGGATCTAGCCTCCCAATTTACGAAATACATCAGACCAGTAACTCAATCGCTCTTATATGGGTGTGAAGCATGGGTGATGAATGTTGCAACGAGGAGAAGGCTGGAGGCAGTGGAAATGTCATGTCTGAGGTCAATGTGTGGTGTGAATATAATGCAGAGAATTCGGAGTTTGGAAATTAGGAGGAGGTGCGGGATTACCAAAACGATTGTCCAGAGAGCTGAGGAGGGGTTGTTGAGGTGGTTTGGACATGTAGAGAGAATGGAACGAGACAGAGTGACTTCGAGAGTGTATAAATCTGTAGTGGAGGGAAGGCGGGGTAGGGGTCGGCCTAGGAAAGGGTGGAGGGAGGGGGTAAAGGAAGTTTTGTGTGCGAGGGGCTTGGACTTCCAGCAAGCATGTGTGAGCGTATTTGATAGGAGTGAATGGAGGCATATGGTTTTAATACTTGACGTGCTGTTGGAGTGTGAGCAAAGTAACATTTATGAAGGGATTCAGGAAACCGGCAGGCCGGACTTGAGTTCTGGAGATGGGAAGTACAGTGCCTGCACTCTGAAGGAGGGTGTTAATGTTGCAGTTTTATAACTGTAGTGTAAAGCACCCTCTGACAAGACAGTGATGGAGTGAATGATGATGAAAGTTTTTCTTTTCGGGCCACCCTGCCTTGGTGGGAATCGGCCGATGTGTTAATAAAAATAATAAATATATATATATATATATATATATATATATATATATATATATATATATATATATATATATATATATATATATATATTTACATAAGAGTTTTACAAGGTTAGGTTAAGTTCCTAACTTTATTTACAAGCTAAGAGCTGTTAACCTCATTAGCCATCTCTCTCTCTCTCTCTCTCTCTCTCTCTCTCTCTCTCTCTCTCTTTCTTTTTCTCTCTCTCTTTTTCTCTCTCTCTTTTTCTTTCTCCTTCATTCGTATAATTCTCCTCCTCTCTTCCTTTCCTTCCTTCTCCGTGTTCGCTTTTCCTGCATTGACAGAAAATATTCTCCAGGTTCTGGCATCACTTTCTGGAGGAGATTACCAAGTCCTCACCCGCGTGATACAGGTAATCTGAGCGCCAGAGATAGTCTCGTCTACTTACTTCATATCCTCTCTCTTCCTTTTCCTTCTGTCCAATTCCTTCTCTCTTCTACACCAACACTTCCACGACATTCCATCCGAAATCCTTTTCCAGTACCCTAACCCCTAGTCATTTCCAGGCTACTTTCCGTACTTCCTCTTTCTTCTAGCCTCTTTCGTCTAACCTCTTCTATCTAGAACATAGCTATGCTATACTGTGTTATACTCTAGTAAACTATGCTGTACTCTCCTTGCCTGAATACTCTAGAGGTTTTTTTTAGACTTAATTAGTACTCGACAAATAGCTTTAACATAGATTACAGTCTTTCGTCTTTGTCATGTACTCACAACTACTTCTATGTACTCCAGCTTCTAATGTACTTCCTTCTTTCCTACACAACAAAATTTAATTTAAAACTGATGTTCTCTACTCTACTGAAGTAAGTTTATTTTTTTCACTGAGGATATATATATATATATATATATACACACACACACGCACATATATATATATATATATAAGCCTGCAACATCCTGTGCTAAGCTAGTGAGAGAATATTAATTTTCATTTTACCATAAAAATCTGTTTTAAACTGCGGATGATAACGTAGAGACGGGGGAGAGGAAAACAAGAGACAGAGACTACCAGGGAAGGTGATAACTCCCGGATGCTGTGAGATAACCTCAGGGGCGTGGAAACAATTGCACAGTCGTGGGAACAACTGCACAGGCGTGGGAACAACTGCACAGGCGTGGGAACAACTGCACAGGCGTGGGAACAACTGCACAGGCGTGGGAACAACTGCACAGGCGTGGGAACAACTGCACAGACGTTAGAACAACTGCACAGGCGTTAGAACAACTGCACAGGCGTGAGGACAACTGCACATGCGTGTGAACAATTACACAATCGTGGGTACAGTTACACAGTCATGGGTACAATTACACAGTTGTAGGTACAGTTACACAGTCGTGGGTACAGTTACACAGTCGTAGGTACAGTTACACAGTCGTGGGTACAGTTACACAGTCGTGGGTACAGTTACACAGTCGTGGATACACACAGTCGTGAGCACAGTTACACAGTCGTGGGTACAGTTACACAGTCGTGGGTATAGTTACACAGTCGTGGGTACAGTTACACAGTCGTGGGTACAGTTACACAGTCGTGGGTACAGTTACACAGTCGTGGGTACAGTTACACAGTCGTGGGTACAGTTACACAGTCGTGGGTACAGTTACACAGTCCTCACAGGAGATAATGTTATATGTTATTTATTTAGCTGTACTGGAGTGCAGGATCGTGCAGTCATTTGCTTTTTTTATGACCTCTTTATTACCTCCAATGCTCTTATCTCCCTGGGTTTTATTACCTATGAGTTTTATTACCTCTATGGCTTTGCCACCTTTATTATTTATTTCCCTCAGTTTAAATTAGTTCTGTGGCTTTATTCATTCAGTTTTATTTTTATTTCTATGATTTTATTATATTTCTTATATAATGTTAGTTTGAAATTACTGTATGGTATTATTATTTCCCTTGTTTTAATTATTTCGTTTTAATAATTGTTTTGAGTTTATTATTTGCGCGAATTCATTATTTCATAAAAAAAATCTGTCCTTGTTAACACTGTAATTCATTAGCCATATGTGCAGAATGCGAGCCACAACAGTCGACTAACTCCCAGGTACCTATTTACTAGTATGAGAAAAGGGGCAGCATGTGGAAGGAAACCTGTGTGTACATGTACATTTACATGCATTTAGATGCCCACCCTCTGTTTGTATGTGTGTGTGTATTTTATTTTAGCCTGTACGTCCTTGTCTATATTCTCTCACATATATTAAGGTAGCAGCACATGTGGGATTTGCCACAGCCTGACAGTTATGCAGAACACTGAAGCAGCACATCACTTTGGATGTCCCCACAGTGTAGCTTTCACAGAAAACATGAAAGCAGAACACTGTTGATGTAACTAGTGTTATTTAATGACAACAAGTGCAAGGTTATGACAATGATGCACTTGTTAGGATTGAATTTCCATAACCACTTGTCAGAGCATTCCTGCAACTGATCCAGTCCTGTCATTTTTTGTCCTCTTATATTTTAATTCTCCTCATTAGTTTCACATTATCTGTCAACAAGGATACAATAGCCTCTATATTTGCAATCATTCTCATACACCAGAAACCATTCAGGTTCTAGTACTGATACTTGAGGAACCCCACTAGTCTCACTCGCCCATTTCGATATCTCTCTCTACATAATCACTGTTTCTTTACTCTAAGATATTCCTTGACTCGCTGTCTTGCCTTCCCTGATATTCCTATCTGCTTTCCAGATTTTCACCCAGTCTGTTGTAAAGTTAAATGCATTCTTATAGTCAAGGAATATGCGGTCCACCCATCTTTAGAGGGAGTGTGTGTGTGTGTACGTATATTCACAAACATCAGTAAGCGACACACACTCTGGCGACTTTCAGCTTCCCTTGACATGCTATTTAAAACTTTCCAAATATGAGCCAAGAAGAGGACATTTTTATTCCTTCGGTAAAACTTACCCACATTTTTATAATAGACAATTTTGACCTTATTTTGTCATTTTGCCATTCAGCTTCACATACTCCAGTCACCTTATGACCCCTAACGGTTTAGTGCATCCCCATAACAATAATAATTTACAAGTTCCAATGCTCAGCCCTGTAGAACTGAACAAAGTACGCATCCGTCTATCCAGCAGTAGTGAGCGTGTTATCCTGACGCAAGGACATACGTGGTCGTGGAGCCTCAGAGACTAATTTCAGCCACATCCTGTTGGGTGTACCAGCCTTCACCAGTACTCTATATATCAATAAAATCACGAAACAAGTGATTTTGAATCATTAACAGAACTGCGGCTTGGCCAGGACTCGATCCTGCGTTTCCATGTGTGTGTGTGTGATACAGAGAGAGAGAGAGAGAGAGAGAGAGAGAGAGAGAGAGAGAGAGAGAGAGAGAGAGAGAGAGAGAGAGAGAGGAGAGTGATAAGGGATGGTCTGGGAGGAATTAAAACTTGATTGGCAAAGTTTATAGGGTCAATTAAGATCGTCCGTGTGGTCTGTGAAAGAGAGAGAGAGAGAGAGAGAGAGAGAGAGAGAGAGAGAGAGAGAGAGAGAGAGAGAGGGAGAAAAAAGAAGACAAATAAAGGGGAAGAGCTAGATACGGGGGAAAAAATAAAGAATAAGAGAAAGGCGGAATAGAGAGAAAGAGGAGGGTGGAAGAAGGAGAAAGAAATGTGGAAGAGGGAGAAAGAGGAGGGTCAGAGACCTCTGAAACTGCTGTCAGTCACTGCTAAAACTGTCTAAGTAATAATGTCACTAAAAACGACAATTTTTGTTTAATATTGATCACTGCTATGAGGCACAACACGCACGCACACGCACACGCACACACACATGAGAAGAATTAAATCAGTCGAGGATCAGGCAGGACTACAAAGAGTCCTGGACAGGCTACAAGCCTGGTCCAGTAACTGGCTCCTTGAATTCCCTGCCAAATGTAAAGTCATGAAGATCGGGGAAGGGCAAAGAAGACCGCAGACAGAGTATAGTCTAGGTGGCCAAAGACTGCAAACCTCAGTCAAGGAAAAAGATCTTGGGGTGAGTATAATACCGAGCACATCTCCTGAGGCACACATCAATCAGATAACTGCTGCAGCATACGGGCGGCTGGCAAACCTAAGAATAGCGTTCCAATACCTCACTAAGGAATCGTCAGGCCCATACTGGAGTATGCAGCACCAGTTTGGAACCCACACCTGGTCAAGCACGTCAATAAATTAGAGAAAGTGCAAAGGTTTGCAACAAGACTAGTCCCAGAGCTAAGGGTATTGTCCTACGAAGAAAGGTTAAGGGAAATCGGCCTGACGACACTAGAGGACAGGAGGGTTAGGGGAGACATGATAACGACATATAAAATACTGCGAGGAATAGATAAGGTGGGCAGAGACAATATGTTCCAGAGAGGGGACACAGAAACAAGGGGTCACAATTGGAAGTTGAAGACTCCTATGAGTCAAAGGGATGTTAGGAAATATTTCTTCAGTCATAGAGTTGTCAGGAAGTGGAACAGCCTAGAAAGTGGCGTAGTGGAGGCAGGAACCATACATAGTTTTAAGACGAGGTTTGATAAAGCTCATGGAGCAGGGAGAGAGAGGACCTAGTAGCAATCAGTGAAGAGGCTGGGCTAGGAGCTATGACTCGACCCATGCAACCACAAATAGGTGAGTACACACACGCACGCACGACAAAGTCTGGAGATATGCCACCAGACTGCTCCAAGAGAAGAAAGACAACGAGATAAGAGAAAATACCAAAGGAAGACATATATCCAAGTTATTATTATTATTATTATTATTATTATTATTATTATTTATATTATTATTAACTATTGCTGTTATTTTTCTGTTCTTGTTGTTATGAACCAGTTAAATCAGTTAATTGACGAACCAGACCCAGCTGGTTAATCAGGTGACAAACTGGACCCAGCTAGTCATTCAGGTGGCCAACCATCAGCTCGTTAGTATTAGTTCACCTGGGTAGGCTATTGTCTTATGTCCTTGTGTGTGTGTGTGTGTGTTCTGATTAATTTCTAACAGAGTAGATACTTAGGATATTCATACCAATATACAACTGTATAATACAGTCGGGTCTCATGCCTGTTGCATTCAATACATTTTACGTATCTCCCTTCATATTCTCGACGGCTTTTTTAAAGTCCGGTAATATTGGTT
This sequence comes from Cherax destructor, assembly GCA_009830355.1. NCBI lineage: Eukaryota > Metazoa > Arthropoda > Malacostraca > Decapoda > Parastacidae > Cherax > Cherax destructor. The sequence continues at coordinate 98,474 of WNWK01004773.1, forward strand.
ACGATTCCCTCACTACTGTATTTATAGGGCCATCTCATGGCGCCTTCTTGCTTATAATGCTCCAGACTCCATTTCTCGATTGGAATTTCTAGGAATTAGATTACAAAATGCATTATTTTCGTTGTACCAAATTCTCAATGTACCCCATCTTCATCATATGGAATTTCTCTTCATTGGTTGGTATGTTAGTTTGAAGTCTATCGACTACACGAGGGTCATTAAGGCAGCATGTCACTTGTTCACCACCAGTCAAAAATACTTCAATACCTAAAGTAGGGATTGAAATAAACTCTGAATGTGTATGTGTAGTAAGAGATACACACCTCTTCATGTATATTCACTAAGAGAGAAACATCTCTCATTGAATATACAATGAGAGACATACATGCCTCTCATTATATATACACTGAGAGACTTAAACTTCACTCTGCGAGATATGCACTCTGCGAGATATGCACTCGGGAGATATGCACTCGGGAAGATGTACACTCGGGGAGATGTACACTCGGGGAGATGTACACTCGGGGAGATGTACACTCGGGGAGATGTACACTCGGGGAGATGTACACTCGGGGAGATGTACACTCGGGGAGATGTACACTCGGGGAGATGTACACTCGGGGAGATGTACACTCGGGGAGATGTACACTCGGGGAGATGTACACGCCTGTGTATATATCCTGTGTGGTCCATAGAGGTCACTCAAAATTTCTCATTTAAATATTATTAAAAGTTTATTTTATTGAATTTTTTACGCTTTGAAGTGGTTTATTTTTTATTTTTCACTTAGATAAGATTTATTTTAAGATATTTTATGTAGACGCTAATTTATTTTGAGTTTTTAAATAAAAAAAAAACGTTTTTAATTTTTTTCTTTAGAAGTGAATTCATTTAGATTTATTTCAGTCAGATATTCAAATTTATTTTGAAATTTATCTTCATTTAAGAGTTTTGTATGATTTTTTCTCTATTTTAAGATTTTTCTCTTTCAAATGAAATTCCTGAAGAAGTCACTTGACACGACCGTCGTCACCTGTCGTGAGGTGAAGAATGTGTCTAATTAAAAGAGGCTGAGAGATGTGCTCAGTACGGTTTGTTTCTCTGAAGCCGGAAGATTGTTGGAGGCAGGTGTGGGGGAGACAGATGTTGGGGAGGCAGGTGTAGGGGAGACAGATGTTGGGGAGGCAGGTGTAGGGGAGACAGATGTTGGGGAGGCAGGTGTAGGGGAGGCAGGTGTAGGGGAGGCAGGTGTAGGGGAGGCAGGTGTAAGAGAGACAGATGTTGGTGAGGAAGGTGTAGGGGAGACAGATGTAGGGGAGGAAGGTGTAGGGGAGACAGATGTAGGGGAGACAGATGTTGGGGAGGCAGGTGTAAGGGAGACAGATGTTGGGGAGGCAGGTGTAGGGGAGCAGATGTAGGGGAGGCAGGTGTAGGAGGCAGGTGTAGGAGGCAGGTGTAGGGAGGCAGATGTAGGGGAGGAAGGTGTAGGGGAGACAGATGTAGGGGAGACAGATGTTGGGGAGGCAGGTGTAGGAAAGACAGATGTTGGGGAGGAAGGTGTAGGGGAGACAGATGTTGGGGAGGCAGGTGTAGGGGAGGCAGGTGTAAGGGAGAGAGATGTTGGGGAGGAAGGTGTAGGGAGACAGATGTTGGGGAGGCAGATGTAGGGGGACAGATGATGGGGAGGCAGGTGTAGGGGAGGCAGATGTAGGGGAGACAGATGATGGGGAGGCAGGTGTAGGGGAGGCAGGTGTAGGGGAGACAGATGTTGGGGAGGCAGGTGTAGGGGAGACAGATGTTGGGAAGGCAGGTGTAGGGGAGACAGATGTTGGGAAGGCAGGTGTAGGGGAGACAGATGTTGGAGAGGCAGGTGTAGGGGAGACAGGTGTAGGAGAGACAGATGTTGGGGAGGCAGGTGTAGTGGAGACAGATGTTGGGGAGGCAGGTGTAGTGGAGACAGATGTTTGGGAGGCAGGTGTAGGGGAGACAGATGTTGGGGAGGCAGGTGTAGGGGAGACAGATGTTGGGGAGGCAGGTGTAGGGGAGACAGATGTTGGGGAGGCAGGTGTAGGGGAGACAGATGTTGGGGAGGCAGGTGTGAGGGAGACAGATGTTTGGGAGGTAGGTGTGGAGGAGACAGATGTTGGGAAGGCAGGTGTGGGGGAGACAGATGTTGGGAAGGCAGGTGTGGGGAGACAGATGTTGGGAAGGCAGGTGTGGGGAGACAGATGTTGGGGAGGCAGGTGTGGGAGACAGATGTTGGGGAGGCAGGTGTGGGGAGGCAGGTGTGGGGAGGCAGGTGTAGGGAAGACAGATGTTGGGGAGGCAGGTGTGGGGGAGACAGATGTTGGGGAGGCAGGTGTGGGGAGACAGATGTTGGGGAGGCAGGTGTGGGGGAGACAGATGTTGGGGAGGCAGGTGTGGGGAGACATATGTTGGGGAGGCAGGTGTGGGGAGAAAGATGTTGGGGAGGCAGGTGTGGGGAGACATATGTTGGGGAGGCAGGTGTGGGGAGACAGGTGTGGGGGAGGCAGGTGTGGGGGAGACTGATGTTGGGGAGGCAGGTGTGGGGAGACAGATGTTGGGGAGGCAGGTGTGGGGAAGACAGATGTTGGGAGGCAGGTGTGGGGGAGACAGATGTTGGGGAGGCAGGTGTGGGGGAGACATATGTTGGGGAGGTAGGTGTGGGGAGACAGGTGTGGGGGAGGCAGGTGTGGGGGAGACTGATGTTGGGGAGGCAGGTGTGGGGAGACAGATGTTGGGGAGGCAGGTGTGGGGAAGACAGATGTTCGGAGGCAGGTGTGGGGGAGACAGATGTTGGGGAGGCAGGTGTGGAGGGAGACAGATGTTGGGGAAGGTCTGGAGGTAGGTGTGGGGCGAGGCTTGGAGGAAGGTGTAGGAGGGGGGAAGTTGTTGGAGGGCAGTGTCGAAGAGGGCTGGAGGGAATTGTTAAAAAAAGTGTTGGAGAGAAATGTTAGAGAGAGAGAGAGAGAGAGAGAGAGAGAGAAACAAATTTGCCTTTTGCATTTCAAAGAGCAGGAAAGCAATCGATCCTTAGCCTGTGAAAAATACATCTTCACTTTATTTCTACTAAGCCAGAGTTCCCTGAGAGCTTGGCTAATCCCTTAAACACTTCCGATCCTCCAGTCATCCCATTCCATCTGGCATAATCCTCGCCACTAATCCCTAATACATAAGCATATATTCACAATCACGTAACTGGAACTCTGTGATTGGGTTCAATCCTCCACTCACATTCAAGTTTGGCTAGTCCCTTACCTCTAATCCCTTCCAATCAAATATATCATGAAAATCCTTTGCTAATCCATACGCGTATGACTTTACAATTACCAGAGGGTTTCTATTGTGTATTTAACTGGTAGGGATTACAGGGAGGGATTAGCAGAGCTAGGAAACAGAAATTTATCTAGAAGCAGTTTCATAACTTCGTTAATCCTTGATTGTACTGCTTATTAGTACTATTTATTGTCTAAACTTTCCCTCACTCTTACGATCTCCATAAATCCCTTCACTCTCACTCACTAAATCTCTCTCACGATCTCCATAAATCCCCTCACTCTCAAACTCTCACTAAATCTTTCTCACTCACGATCTCCATAAATCTCCCTCACTCTCAAAGTCTCCCTGAATCTCACTCTCAAATTCCCTCAGTCTCCCTTATTCCCACCATCTCAATAAATCTCACTCCCACACACTTTCTAAATCCCTTGAATCATAAATCCTTTCAGATTTTTCCTACCTTCATCTTTATCTCTTTCTTGTGTCTCATCTTCGTTATCGCATCCATCTTCACTAATTACTTGTATATGTCTTATCGTTAATCATTCCCCTGATTTGTAATTTCCTTTGATCATTATCATTTTCGTCTTTTTCTTCTTGGTCTTCTGCTTATTCTTGTTATTGCTGTTATTATTTAGTTATTTGCTGGCTTTCATGTTTTTCTTCTTTCACACATACACACACACACACATACACACACACACATACACACACATACACACACAAAGTGTATTTCAGTGTAGCAAAATTCCTCACTCTATGGCACTCAATACTCCACTACACAAATATTTAAAAAAATCTATTCTGTGTTTCTTTATGGAATAAAACAAAGGGTTTGGATGCAAAGAGAAGGTTCACCAGGATATAACTCAGCGAGAGAAGCTTTAAAAATGGCACTCAAATGGCTTATAAATTCTAGCAAAGGTCTAGAAATAGTTAGCACAAAAGCTATGAAAGTTATGTTGAAAATGGTATAAAATACCGATAAGTTGATGATTAAGACACATTTTGATGGACAACAAAGATGCCCAACTGTTGCAAAAGTGCCTCGAAGATGCCCAACTGTTGCAAAAGTGCCTCGAAGATGCCCAACTGTTGCAAAAGTGCCTCAAAGATACCCAATTGTTGCAAGTGCCTCGAAGATGCCAACTGTTGCAAAAGTGCCTCGAAGATGCCCAACTGTTGCAAAAGTGCCTCGAAGATGCCCAACTGTTGCAAAAGTGCCTCGAAGATGCCCAACTGTTGCAAAAGTGCCTCGAAGATGCCCAACTGTTGCAAAAGTACCTCGAAGATGCCCAACTGTTGCAAAGGTGCCTCGAAGATGCCCAACTGTTGCAAAAGTGCCTCGAAGATGCCCAACTGTTGCAAAAGTGCCTCAAATATACCCAACTGTTGCAAAAGTGCCTCAAATATACCCAACTGTTGCAAAAGTGCCTCAAATATACCCAACTGTTGCAAGTACCTCAAGGATACCCAACTGTTGCAAGTACCTCAAGGATACCCAACTGTTGCAAGTACCTCAAGGATACCCAACTGTTGCAAGTACCTCAAGGATACCCAACTGTTGCAAGTACCTCAAGGATACCCAACTGTTGCACATGAGTCTTGATCATCAAGGCTAGTGAAACTAAATTAGAAGCTGAAAATTAGACACATGTGCAACATCTGGGTATCTTTATTGTAGACGTTTCGCCCTCCAGTGCTTTTATCAATGCAAATTCAAGGACATAATTGGAAGACAGTGGAACTACGTACTATATACAAAAGATTACCTCATCTTCTGTATATAGTTTTACTGTCTTCCAATTATGTTCTTGAATTTGTATTGATAAAGCCACTGGAGGGCGAAACGTCTACAATAAAGATACCCAGATGTTGCACATGTGTCTGATTTTTATCATGCTGATAAATATACTGCAAGAATGACTCCAAGTAAATGAGAAAGATTAAATTATGTTTGTATTTACACTGAGGCATACATACCTTTCAGTGTATATACACTGACACACACACACACACACCTCAATGTATATAGGCTAAGATTTCAACATCTGAGTACATACAATGAGACAGCCACATACATTTACTTATACGTTGGGACATCTAGACCACTCTGTGTAACAATATTCAGAAATACACACCGTAGTGTATATAAGCTGAGGGACACATACATCGCACAGTGTATATAAAATGAAGACTCATCTCGGTTGAAATACACAGAGATACAACTCGCAGAGTATATACACTGATATACACATCTTACAGTTTATGTACACTGAATGATATACACCACAGAGAGTATATATACTGAGAGATACACACCACACACAGTATATACACTGAGAGATACACACTTCTATTATATGTATCCTTTCGGGATGGGGTTTATTTTGCAAGCTAAGTGCATAGCCGTACACAAATTTATTCGTTGGACTTAACCCAGACATTTTTTATAAGCTAAATAGAGAAATGTTCATTTGAAGTGTTGGAAAACTGGGTTTCAGCACTGGGTTCAAGAGTGGCTACAGACAAATGAGTACAAATATTTCATTAGGGAAGAGATTGTGGATTTTTTTACAGCCTTGAGAACACATGGGCCAGAAGCTGAGCCTCGATCACTACAAACGCAAATCAGTAAGTACAAGAATGATTTAGGACCTTTAATAATATAATCAGTGGAAAACGAGACACAAATGCAGTATAATGCGATACTTTGTTCATTATGTTTAGCCCACGCAGTGGGCTTTATCAAGTCACAAACAGATCTACATCATTCCAAGTATCTACCTCTACAGTCACCACCATCAAAGACGTCACTAGTAAAAGACATCACAAAGTTCAATACTCTGCAAGTGTATACATAATCCCTTGCAACGACTGAAACCAATTATACGTTGCGAGACATCCAGAGACCTCCGAACAGGTATTTCAGTACACCAATATGCAAGAAGAACGAACGATTTAAAGAACGCCTGAGTTCTACACTGAAACCTCCACAACCATTTAATCATCTAGAGACGCAAAACTTAGCCCCTGGGAAGAAGACACTTAATACTGCAGAATCTTGGAATAATCGCTTCTTATCTGTATATCTAACAATTTCAACCAGAACACAAGGAAACTTCTTTATCGTTATCCTACATAACCTACACACCCACCCGTCCCGTGTAGGTTCGTCTCAAATCCAACCTACATTCTCCACCTGACTCTCCACCTTATATATACTCATGTACTGTTTACCCAAAAACAAGCCGGGTCGCCACATGGAGAAGACCAGGACCGTCCTGACAAACCTACATAAACTTTACCCATGTTTGTGACCTGAAAAAATACGTGACGACTTTCAGTCTCTTGTGTCAGACAGAATGCATGTCAGTTAAGTTGATAACGCGAGAAATTATAAAGTTTCTGACGGGTGAGAAGTCTTCTCAATATAGTGCCATAAACGGCATATTGTGTCTTAAACATTTCAATCGCTGCATGATCCAAAACAGATGTTCTGAACCCCACATACCTATCATCTTAATGCACGAAAAAACAACAACAGTAGAAGATAGTCAGATGAGGCATTCACAAGTTTTCATAAAGAAACTAATACAAAATTTCTTCAATAAAAATAGCAATATGTGTAGTGAAATTGTTCTTCTGAAGACAACAGTGACACAGATGTAATAACAATGAGATTCGTGTTGTAAATGTCTTGAAGGTCACCCTAATGCGTAGATGTAATAGAGGTAAAATTAGCAGTGTAAATGCTGCTATATTTGTTTATGAGCAACCTAACTGTTAATTAGTTATCAGCTGTATTGAGAAGTAGTTTGCATAAATTGAGAACTTTTCTCATTAATGGCTTCTGAGTCAAAGTTTAAAAACGAGTTTTTAACATACAGGCTATAACGGGTTTCCCGGATTTTCAGGCTAAATAAGAACAAAAAAATTGCAATAGGTGTGTGGGGTCCAGGTGTGTGGGGCCCTGGTGTGTGGGGCTCAGGTGTGTGTTCATTACTACGGAAACATACAGGATTAAATGTCTACATTATACTTATAGATTCTGCTGTTTAATTCTTGTCAGTATCTAAATTAGATTACAATGTGTTGACTCCGTATCTAATGAGAATGTCTCACTAGATAAGAGTTACAGAGTACCGACAAAACTGATGAATAAGAGACATTTGTAACACCTAGGTATCTTTATTAGAAAAAGGTTCCGCCTGCGCAACAGAATGTATCAGTCTCATATATTAAATGGTGGAACGATGCAGTTGTGGTCAGATCAGGTTAGGTTAGGTAAGGTTTGTCAGGAAAGACGCGGGTCTAAGTCATATGATGACCCGCAGCTGGAGATTTTGGTCATCTGACTGAGGCCTCACCCTGGCTTCCCAGTTCACCCCTTTAAAAAAAATTGGGTATGGTTATAACCATTTATTAATTGATTATAATCATAACAGATCAGCGTGCCTGGCCTTGTTTAGAATATATTTAAGTGTAACGTGTTTAGTTCCTTAGCACTGAGGTCTTCAGGCCCCATAAAATGGTAATATAAATTAAGGGACTGCTGGACTGTGACTGCTTGCAGGACTGTAACTCTACATGTTGGACTGTGACTGTTTGTAGGTCTGTGACTCTCACTGCAGATCTGTGACTCTGCCTGTTGGAATGTGACTACTTTCTGGACTGTGACTTTGCTCAGCCTACTTGACTGTGAAGTTTCTGTGTAGTAAACTTGCTGAGTCATCTAAACAGACTTCACCTCACGCCTCGTCTCTCACTCCCGCCAGTGCGGGTGTTGACAGCTGGTGTAAGCAGATAATAAGAGGGCGAAGCAGGCGGAAAGTGGTATAGGTATGATGCGGAAAGTAGTGTGTGAGTGGCGGAAAGTAGTGTTTGGGGTGGAAAGTCGTCTACGTTTGAGGTGGAAAGTTGATTGTTTGTGACAGAGAAAGTAGTGATGGCAGTTTGTGTGTGTACTCATTTGTACTCACTGTGGTTGCGGGGGTCAAGTCACAGCTCCTGTTTCAGTCTCTTCGCTGGTTGCTAATATGTCCACTCCCTCCTTGCTTTAAGAGCCTTGTTATACCCCTTCTTAAAGCTATGTATGAATATTGCCTCCACTGCATCCTTCTTCAAATTATTCCACTTCCTGACAACTTTAATGCTGAAAAATACTTCCTAACATCCATGTGACTCTTCCGAGTTTTCAACTTCCAGTTGTGACCCTTTGTTACTGTGTCCCATCTCTGAAACATTCTGTCCCTATCCACCTTGTCAATACCTCTCAGTATTTTATACGTGTGTGTGTGTGATGTAGCAAACATCCTAACATCCTTCACGTACCAGTGAAGGATGTTACATCCCACTCAGTGAAATAAACGCAACTAATCCTGACAGCGAGAGTGACGTGTTTCTCTCGTGACTCGTAGGATCGAGCCCCCAGCACTCCTCACCCTGACTCACCCACACCAGTATGGCGGTGGGTATAAATGAAACTAATAATATATATGGGTAATCCTCTCAGGCTAATCTTGTCCAAAATGTTTATTGAAATCTTTGATTCACATATAATTCGAATGAAATATATAACGTCGTACTTTTAGACTGGGTGAAAGACGTTTCTACACAGAGAGAAACGTTGTCCTAATCAAATTTTAATTTGCATTTTTGTTTTGATATTTTTCGCATAATTAAAAGAGCAAAATTTCAAGATCTTATTTCTGAAGTTCAACTAATGAATTTAAGTTCATTGTCATGTAAAAAAATGCTGGATATTTTGATGTAGAATTATTTTACACAAATTTTCTTCTTTTTCAACACACAGACCGTCTTTCACCGAGTCTGGGTAACCCAAGAAAGAAGAAACACATTCACAGTCATTTATTCAATCACCGTCTTGCAAGAAGCGTGTTGATATCACAGTTCAGAAAACTTCAGATGACCCTTCGAGACGCAATATCTCCCTCCCCCCCCCGTCCTGCAGAGTGCAGCCACTGTACTTACCACCTCCAGGGTTGCAACATCCCCACCACTCCTGCAGAGTGCAGGCACTGTACTTACCACCTCCAGGGTTGCAACATCCCCACCACTCCTGCAGAGTGCAGGCACTGTACTTACCACCTCCAGGGCTGCAACATCCCCACCACTCCTGCAGAGTGCAGCCACTGTACTTACCACCTCCAGGGTTGCAACATCCCCACCACTCCTGCAGAGTGCAGGCACTGTACTTACCACCTCCAGGGCTGCAACTTCCCCACCACTCCTGCAGAGTGCAGGCACTGTACTTCCCACCTCCAGGGTGGCAACATCCCCACCACTCCTGCAGAGTGCAGGCACTGTACTTCCCACCTCCAGGGCTGCAACATCCCCACCACTCCTGCAGAGTGCAGGCACTGTACTTCCCACCTCCAGGGTTGCAACATCCCCACCACTCCTGCAGAGTGCAGACCACCAGTGCACTCCCACCATCGGGCAGACTCTTCCACCTGACCGGTCTCTCCGTGAATCCCTTTATAAATGTTACCTTGCTCACATTCCAACATATCTATTCTCAACAAAACGTAATATAATATATATATATATATATATATATATATATATATATATATATATATATATATATATATATATATATATATATATATATTATCACAACAAAACAATACTAGTTGTAATAATAATAATAATACCGATAATAATTATAAAGGTTCACACAATATATATATTAACTTGAGAACGGGCAAATTATAAAACGAAATAAAAAATAAAAGCTATTGTGGATGTAGTCTACATTTTAAAATGTTGGGCTGGGCTGGGGAAAATAGTGTGGCAGATATAGCGAAACGAGTTTTATATTGGTGGTGGTGGTAGTGGTGGTGGTGGTGGTAGTGGTATTAGTGGTGGTGGTGGTGGTGGTAGTGGTATTAGTGGTGGTGGTGGTGGTAGTGGTATTAGGTGGTGGTGGTAGTGGTATTAGTGGTGGTGGTGGTGGTATTAGTGGTGGTGGTGGTGGTATTAGTGGTGGTGGTGGTGGTATTAGTGGTGGTGGTAGTGGTATTAGCGGTGGTGGTAGTGGTATTAGCGGTGGTGGTAGTGGTATTAGCGGTGGTGGTAGTGGTATTAGTGGTGGTGGTGGTGGTATTAGTGGTGGTGGTGGTGTATTTAGTGGTGGTGGTGGTATTAGTGGTGGTGGTGGTGGTATTAGTGGTGGTGGTGGTGGTATTAGTGGTGGTGGTGGTGGTATTAGTGGTGGTGGTGGTGGTATTAGTGGTGGTGGTGGTGGTATTAGTGGTGGTGGTGGTATTAGTGGTGGTGGTGGTATTAGTGGTGGTGGTGGTATTAGTGGTGGTGGTAGTGGTATTAGTGGTGGTGGTAGTGGTATTAGTGGTGGTTGTGGTGGTAGTGGTATTAGTGGTGGTGGTGGTAGTGGTGGTGGTAGTGGTATTAGTGGTGTTGGTGGTATTAGTGGTGGTGGTAGTGGTATTAGTGGTGGTGGTAGTGGTATTAGGGGTGGTGGTGGTGGTGGTAGTGGTATTAGTGGTGGTGGTGGTAGTGGTATTAGTGGTGGTGGTGGTGGTAGTGGTATTAGTGGTGGTGGTGGTAGTGGTATTAGCGGTGTTGTATTATCGGTATCACAAAAGACTCTTAACAATGGGCTAACACTGCTTTACCATAAATCTCGTTAACATTATCTTGGACATGCCACTTAAGCCAACCCTTCCATTACTTCTCACCTTGGAATGCTATAGAAATTACTAGTAGTATCAGTGGGGAAAAACATTTGTAATAATGGGTCTAACACGTATTTTAATTGAAATATAGACACTCTTAGTGGGAAAAACATTGATGCTATTTACATCCATTAATCAAAATTTTCGGGGGAGGAGACTATGTCATTTTATTTTTAATCTTTATTTTAGGCATTAAAATATTCTTGGCTGGTGGTGAGCAGGTGACTTGCAGCCTTAATGACCCTCGTGTAGTAAATAGCTTTACACCCCATTAGCCTACTGCGATGTATGTTTACTGTGACACAAGCTGTCTGCGGCTACTGTTAACATAACGGCATCATAACATACGTAGATAACAAAAAAAGGCACAACACCGTAGCTCTGTCAACAGCTATTAAAAACACAGCACAAATAACGTAGCTCTGATGCAAGAAATCATCGCCTCCTGCGACCACAACAATATCCTATATCACCTATCTCTGCCACAAGCTATCGTGAACATCATAACAAGATCACTGCTACGAACCTGTCGCACACACAACTGGACGCTGAAAATGTGTCGAATATTCTTCGGTCACCGTTCATCATCACTGCACAACACTACCTAATATTACCAACTGAAATACGAAGCGACGGTTGCCTATCTACTGAACCACTTAGCTCATTTCTCCCTTCAGCAGCAGAGCTCAGTCAAGTTCGGTACAAAAAGCAGAGCAGAACAACTCATTAATATTTCGCTCACTGAGAGCGAAACGTTTCTTATTAAATATTATCTTGGTTGTGCTAAAATATAGTATTATGCCCATATTTTTCGACATTCTGCCTTGCAACCTATAAAAAATTACTCTTAAGGCTTTAAAACATTGAAAATTATGACTTATCTATCTCGTGTAATAGGCTGGTTAATGGAATTTAAACCCTATCTACTAGACGAGGGTCATTAACGCTGCATGTCACCTGTACGCCATCAGTCAAGAATAATGTAATACCTAAAATAGGGGATAAAGTAAACTCGCAACTTATATAAGCTGAGAGACATACACTCGGTGTATATATATACGTATATATATATATATATATATATATATATATATATATATATATATATATATATATATATATATATATATATATATATTTATATATATATATATATATATATATATATATATATATATATATATAATATACATATATATATATATATATATACATATATATATCTGTGTGTGTGTGTGTGAAAAATATGAGAACATAATTTACTAGTGTGAATGAATGAATTTATTACCAGAGGATGGAATGATACGATACGGTTTTAACAAAGAGCAACAAACCTGAATAAAACGAAGATAATGATACTGAATGTGTTTAATGATGCATAAAGAACAATAAAATATGAAAATGTGGGAGTCAAGGAAATAAAAAGAGGGGAAGGAATTTGTGGCAGACCAGTGTATGTCTTCCATTACGCATTAAGCTTTGCTTTGATAATGTGTGGCTTAAGGCGAACGACCTCAAAATGCATTTGACTTCCGAGGAAGCCAAGCGAGTGAACCTTCCCTGGCAACTGAACCGAAAAAGCTGAGCAAGGCGAACGAGCCGACCAAACTGAGCGAATCTAACCAACCGACTAAACCCGGCAGACGAACCAGGCAGGAAAGCCGAGCAATCCGAGCTACCATGCCAGCCGAGCAAGATCTCACATTCTAATTTAATGCCTAGCAAGTGGCACAGGAACAGAGACAATGGCTGATAAACAAGACATGAGAGCGTATTCTCAGCTGGGGATTGAAACGAGAGAAACGGGAACATTGAACATACAGACTTACAGATTATTATTTGAAAACACAGACTTACAAATCATAATCTGAAAATACAGATTTACAAATAATATATAGACATTTACCTCCTCTAGTGAGAATTAGTATGGTGATGCCGACAAGACGGGAAAGAGACACTTTTGTACAGTTCAGGATATTTATTATACGAAACGTTTCGCCACTCGTGGCGAAACGTTTCGTATAATAAATGTCTTCCACACCTCCACCACTGCTAACTGGAAGACACAGCCTCTGTGATGAGACTACTTTCTCTTCAATAAAGAACCTGGAGTTTTCTCCAAGAAACTATCTTAGTACTTTTTACCCACCTATTGTCCACTATACATATATATATGAATATTTTTTAAAACTTTATTAATATATAAATAAATTGGAGATGAGAGCAACTTACAGACAATGATTTGAAGTTACAGATTTTGATTTGACCTTACATATTTACATTGTTTTGGATTGAGAATTTCGCTATATCATGAAAGTAACTCACTGTATAAGCAGCCTTGGCAGTAATGCTGCCTTCTCAAGCAAGATTTTGAATTCTAATTTAGAAAACACGACAAATTATGGCACATAAAACGCGATAAAAAGAAGAATTTGAACAGGTGTGATGTTACGAATTCTGGTTGATAGAACAAATACGGAATTGGAACAGGAGTAACGTTAACTATTACGGTTTATGGAGCAGGATACATAATGGTTTAAATATGTGAGACGGAGAAATCTGCGATCGGAGACTTGAGCGACGGAGGAGAAGTGAGAGAGTCGTGTGTGAGAATATATTATCGAGTAATATCAGACTTGAAACAGTAGTGAGCATCCCCGAGTCTCCAGACGACAGCAACAGCAGGAACTCTGCAAGACAACCTTTCCCATTGTGAGTAGAACTTCATCTACACAGAGTGAAACGCTGTCCCAATGAAAACTTGTTCGTCAGCTTGTGGTTTGGTCTTCCTACTTGTCTGCAATTCTCCATTTTATCCAACTCTTGCCAACGCATTTCATGCGTTGGCAAAGGAGACGAAGAAACTGAAACATACGTGAACATCCGTAGGAGAGATAGAATATCCCTTCTGTTGTATCCAGACTCCATTAAAAAAGAGAACAATATGATAATGGTACTAGTATGGGCAGTCTGGAGTAAAAAATGGCAGCTGATAGATGAATAAGA
>WNWK01004773.1:115000-132768 GCA_009830355.1 Cherax destructor
TATATTATATTTCCCTGACATTTCTTCCATGATGTTGTTTTAGATATTTTAAATGAAGGTGACTTCGTAAAGCAGGGAAAATAAGATGGTTTTTCCAGTTAATGTCAGGTTTGTCAGCATCATATATTAGTTTTAGTTTGTATGTTTTAAAAATTTCATATAATGCTGGAAGGACCCCTTAGAATACCTGTCTATCACAACTGTCTTACCTTCCTCATCCTGTCTACCAACAAACTTTATCATCTCTCCTCCCCCCCTAGCCTTCCCACAACTTTTCTTACCTCCCTCTCTCCCAGTCTACCCACAACCCTTTCTTTTGCATCTCTCGTCCTGTCTATCCACAACCTTTCTTACCTCCCACTCCTCGTCCTCCCACAACCTTTCTTACCTCCCACTCCTCGTCCTCCCACAACCTTTCTTACCTCCCACTCCTTGCCCTCCCACAACATTTCTTACCTCCCACTCCTTGCCCTCCCACAACTTTTCTTACCTCCCACTCCTTGCCCTCCCACTCCTTGCCCTCCCACTCCTTGTCCTCCCACTCCTTGCCCTCCCACAACTTTTCTTACCTCCCACTCCTTGTCCTCCCACAACTTTTCTTACCTCCCACTCCTGGTCCTCCCACAACTTTTCTTACCTCCCACTCCTTGCCCTCCCACAACATTTCTTACCTCCCACTCCTTGCCCTCCCACAACATTTCTTACCTCCCACTCCTTGCCCTCCCACAACTTTTCTTACCTCCCACTCCTTGCCCTCCCACTCCTTGCCCTCCCACTCCTTGTCCTCCCACTCCTTGCCCTCCCACAACTTTTCTTACCTCCCACTCCTCGTCCTCCCACAACCTTTCTTACCTCCCACTCCTTGTCCTCCCACAACCTTTCTTACCTCCCACTCCTCGTCCTCCCACAACCTTTCTTACCTCCCACTCCTCGTCCTCCCACAACCTTTCTTACCTCCCACTCCTCGTCCTCCCACAACTTTTGACTGATCAACCTCATGTGTGAGAGAAGTCTTATCAATAAATAATATCCCAGCATTACATATGTGTCATATTTACATTCTTGTAAGTCAGAATAATAATAATAATAATAATAATAATAATAATAATAATAATAATAATAATAATAATAATAATAATAATAATAATAATAATAATAATAATAATAATAATAATAATAATATCTTTATTTTTACAAGTACATGTTCAAGGTATACAGGCCTAGCTGACATCATTGACATATTGTTATATAGAAAGCCCCTTGTTATGTAGAGAATTTCGGGGAAAATAGGTCAATTTTAACCCAGGATGCGACCCACGCCAGTCGACTAACACCCAGGTATCCATTTTACTGTTGGGTGAACACGGACAGCAGGTGTCTTATGGAAATACGTCCTAATGTTTTCCAGCCGTATCTGGGGATCGATCTCCTGACAGTGTGTGAGCTGAGTGCGCTAGCGATCGAGCTATGGGACACCCAGTAGTCATACTGCTGTTACGATGGTCTCAACCTTTCACCTCTTTTATCTCAGCCTTGTATAATGGAACACACATCCACGGAAATATGCGCCTGATGAAGCCTCCTGTGTAGGCGATACGTTTCGGAATAAAGATGAGTAAAAATTCACATGTGTCTGACATAATCCCGTCCCAACTGATACGAAGATTAAATCAATAAACTCTCTGGTGGATCGCACAATTAAGTTAAGTGCTTGAGTAAGTGCCAGTGCCAGAGAAAGTTTGGTAATGCAGTGAGATGTGGCACTAAAATAATCACTTTCTTTCATTTGGAGGTCAAATTCACTTTTTATATATAGAATTTTATGAGTAGTGAGAAACAAGAGACATACTGCAAATATTCTTGGAATATTTTGAGATTTTGGGGGAATTTAAAAAAAATCAAGATATTTTTTCAACAAAAAGTAATATGTTTTTGGTTAGAAATATTAATTTAGATTAAAAGTGCCTAATCTTATATATTTTAACAAACCTTCGTTTTTATTTATTATGTGCGATACCATAGTTCATTAAAATCTGTAGAAGTAGACGCGTGGGATCTAAAGTAATGAATGTTTTTTTATTACAAATATATTAATTTTAGTAGATAAAATTAAACGTTCTTAAACTTACTACGAAAAAAAAGTAAAAAAATACGTAACAATATAAGTAACTTAGAAATAACTAATAAAAAAACGTGAAAATATTGCTTGGTGAAACGTTTTTTAATAACGTGAAGGAGGAGGTGTTATTGGTGTAATTATTCAACCTTCTGTGAAGTGAATATTGTTCTTGAGGGGAATGGCCACGACTGAATTTACATAAGACACTTTTATTAAAAACGTTTCGGTTCTGTGACTATAATCACTTTACCAATGCACACCAACACACCACCAACACACACCACCCACCCACACACACACCACCAACACATAGCTTTGACTCGACCCCTGCAACCACAACTAGGTGAGTACAACTAGGTGAGTACACACCACCACCCACACACACCACCAACACACCACTAACACACACACCAACACACACACACACACACACACCAACACACACCAACGCACCACCAACACACACACCAACACACCACCAACGCACACACCAACACACACACACACACACCAACACACCACCAACACACACACCAACATACTCACCAACACACCACCAACACACACCACCCACTCACACACACACACCAACACACCACCAACACACACACCAACACACAGACACACACACACACACCAACACACCACCAACATACACCACCCACTCACACATACCAAAAACACACACACCAACATACTCACCAACACACCACCCACTCACACACACACCACCAACACACACACCAACATACTCACCAACACACCACCAACACACCACCAACACACCACCCACTCACACACACACCACCAACACACACACCAACATACTCACCAACACACCACCAACACACCACCAACACAAACCACCCACTCACACACACACCACCAACACACCACAAACACACCACCAACACACACCACCCACTCACACACACACCACCAACACACACACCAACATACTCACCAACACACAACCAACACACCACCAACACACCACCAACACACACCACCCACTCACACACACCACCCACTCACACACACACCACCAACACACACACCAACATACTCACCAACACACCACCAACACACCACCAACACACACCACCCACTCACACAAACCACCAACACACACACCAACATACTCACCAACACACCACCAACACACCACCAACACACCACCAACACACACCACCCACTCACACACACCACCCACTCACACACACACCACCAACACACACACCAACATACTCACCAACACACCACCAACACACCACCAACACACACCACCCACTCACACACACCACCAACACACACACCAATATACTCACAAACACACCACCAACACACCACCAACACACCACCAACACACCACCAACCAGTCACTCAGTCACAGCTTCATCCTGACTAATTCCTGAACGGTATTTACATTAATCCCTCTCCCATTTAGATGGTTCACCCACCTGGAACAGCATTCATACAACCATTTCATTCACCCGTCTCACCCCCTCTCCCACCAGAACCATCATCCATCACCCCCCGTCCATCCACCCACTAGCCTCTCCGCCTGTCCGCCTCTCATCCCTGGAGCAGACAGCTAACATGATTTTCAAGAATTTTACTAAATTTTCACTGCCAATTAAATTTGCTAAGTTCAGAATTTGTTTAAGTAATTTTACCTTTAACAAACCTGGGTAACTAATTTTAAATGTATCGTAAATAGATCTAATATTTCTCTCTCTCTCTGTATATATATATATATATATATATATATATATATATATATATATATATATATATATATATATTATATGGCTGGAAAATTGACCGAATTTCGGTCTTTTTTAGCTCAAGGTCAGGTCACAGCTCTGCTTTTTCTGGTTTAGTTGTGACCTGACCAACGCTCAGGTGTGTGTGTGTGTGTGTTTATGAGTGAGTGTGGTAACGTACATTCAGTAGTTTACCTGCGCACAAAGATAAATGACTTTTTTTAATCTTTTTCCAAGGCTTTTGATCTAGGTAAACTCTATTTTCCACTTTCTTCCATTCACCATTTCTCTTTATATTCGTCTCTTTCGCTTCTCCTCTTGTTTTTTCTAAATTTCTGCTATTTCTTCCTTACATGAAGTGTTAAACACTTGTTTGCCACTCAGAACAAGGAGTGCTGGGAATGACGCCACTCAGAACAAGGAGTGCTGGGAATGATGCCACTCAGAACAAGGAGTGCTGGGAATGACGCCACTCAGAACAAGGAGTGCTGGGAATGACGCCACTCAGAACAAGGAGTGCTGGGAATGATGCCACTCAGAACAAGGAGTGCTGGGAATGAAGCCACTCAGAACAAGGAGTGCTGGGAATGATGCCACTCAGAACAAGGAGTGCTGGGAATGAAGCCACTCAGAACAAGGAGTGCTGGGAATGAAGCCACTCAGAACAAGGAGTGCTGGGAATGAAGCCACTCAGAACAAGGAGTGCTGGGAATGAAGCCACTCAGAACAAGGAGTTCTGGGAATGACACAATCGCTTTCCCTTACAAATTCGCATATACCTCAACATGATTATTGCGATAAGATCAAAAGAAACAGATAATATCTTACAGTAATAAGCAAAATAACCACAGTATACAGTAATATTATTCCCAGCTCTTTCAGTAGTGTTACTGAAGTCCTATGTATTATACTTGTGTAGTATATCATAGTACCAGCTATATTATAGTTAGGCTCCCCTAGCTAGCTGTGACGTCACGAGCCCCTCAGGTGAGTCACCAGCCAGAGGCATCCTCCTCACTTCGTCCACAGGTATAGAACCAGACAGGTAGGCTGGGATATCCTCCCCTCATAGACTAACAATACAAGTTACCAGCGCACCTTGTGTGTATTACGTCTACCGACTTATCTCCTAAGTACTCACATGATACCTGCGCGTGCGCAGAAACCTTTCAGTTTAATGTTTACGCTAGGGATGTATCGGATGTGAAAATTTAGATATCCGCGGATGCGGATGTGTATACGGATGTCTTACTTATTTTGCGGATGCGGATGCGGATATAAGAAATTGTGCGGATGTTGATGGGGATGTAAGAAATTGTGCGGATGTTCTGCGCGGATTTCGGATGCGGATGAATATGCGGATATCTGTTTACAGTAAAATGCGGATGCGGATGCGGATATCCGATACATCGCTAGTTTACGCTTTTTATGCTTGAAAGATTCAGTACATTTTTTATTAGATTTTTCTTATTCTCTAATTCCTTTAATTTTTACTTGTTCCATTTCTAAGAAGTAATTACATATTATGCCTTAAAAAATAACAAAACGGGGTTGGAACCCATAGCAGGTAAGGTTCAGGACACACTTGCCATGGATTCAAATGCCATCCGTCTATGATTTTTTTTTGCAAACGTGTTATTATGATTTGAGCCTTCATAAAATTCGCCATGGAGCCAGAGACTGTGTTTCTTAAAGCGCTATACCGGTATGGGTCTTTCAGCATGTATATGAGTGGGAAGGTTGGGTTTGATTGGTACTTGAAAGCAAATTCTTGGGTAGCTTTGGGAAGGGGCTGAACAAATACACGAGTGGTTTTGACAAGGACTTGCCTTGTATGGGCCAGTAGGCCTTCAGCAGTGTTCCTCCATGTTCTTATGCAATGAGAGACTGCCCCGTCAGCTACTCGAGGCCCGGTCTCGGGTTACTCAGACTGTTGGTGATAGTGCCAGAGATTGATGGTTACCCCACATGTGAGTTACTGCCCATCTGAGTGTACTCAACCTTCCAGGTAAACAGTGTGAGGGTTCACTGATAAACATGGAGGAGCAACCTTCCTGAAGGCTGCAAGGTATACTAGTAAGGGAGAGAGGGTGTGAGGGAGAGGTAGGGAGGGAGGGATGGAGTGTGTGTGTGTGAGTGTGTTTGTGTGTGTATGTGTGTGTGTGTAATTCATGCAATGTAAGATGTCAAATTCACAACACTTGAGGAATTTACGTCAAACAACCCATCACACTATCAATAAATCTTGCATTAATATCGGTAGAATTACCGACAATATATTAGGTAAAAGGACACAAGTGCTACTAATGTGACATTTTATATTATGGCAACGTTTCGCTCTCCAGGAGCTTTGTCAAGCGGTTTGACAAATCTCCTGGAGAGCGAAACGTTGCCACAATAAAATGTCACATTAGTTGCACTTGTGTCCTTTTAATAAATCTTGCGTATAGGAAGAACTGAAAAGTTAAAAAAAAAAAGTAATAGAATGAATCTGTCAAAAGATCAATAAGAAAATCCCCAAAATGCGGCGCACTCGCCGTTTAGGTCCCACCTCAAGACGTTCAACTGACTAGAAAACATTTCCAACCTGCACACGAAAATCACTCCCTATGAAAGCAAAAGACTCGGCAGGAGATGCAAAATTTCCCCGATGAAAAGCAGTGGCGCCACGAGTACACTGAGAGACAACACCATAAGTGTCCGGGGCCCAAGACTGTTCAACTGCATCCTAGCATACATTAGGGGGATTACCAATAGACCCCTGGCTGTCTTCAAGAAGGCACTGGACAGGCACCTAGTCAGTACGTGAACAACGGGCTGTGGTTCGTACGTCAGTTTGCGTGCGGCCGACAGTAACAGCCTGGTTGATCAGGTAAACTCCAGGTAAGTGACAATATAAACATGTGAAAATAGTCTTTAAACTACTATTACAGCACCATGTTGGCTGTCACACAGGGAATCAAGTTTGATCAGAGGAAGGGGAGAGTAGCTCCACTTCTTTTAATTAAGAGCCCATCACCAGCGTAAAGGCGCCGCCCTTGAATAGGTGTGATGCAAATAACAATCTCTTCAAGATTGATGGACTGATTACATCGACTCCAGGCTGAGGGACTGATTACCTCAAACTCCTTCTGATCTTCACCATTCTTCTTTGTATAGGACTGATGAAGCCACTGTGTGACGAAACTTTTCCTCAAGTGTTGCATATGTGTTTAAGTCATCAACTTGTCGGTTCTCTGAACCATTTATCTACAATATGAACGTAAGTTTCAGAACACTGACAGGATGGTGACTGAAGGCAACGAAACGTTATCAAATCTTAATCCATCACAGTCCTGAAAGAATCGCTGCCTGAAATGAAGGATTTGTTCAGCATTACGTGCTTTCTGTACTCAAGGAGACCAGGTGATGAGTAGCAGACGGAGGATCAACCCTCTACCAGTCCTTGTGACGAACACAACAATGCATTACACCCAGCAAGGTTGACAACTTTCAGAGCAGTACCGGAACTGCACTCAGTATGTCCTCTTGACTCTCTTGAAACTTTTGCAGGTAGAAACCAAAGCCTTTGGAGAAGGTAAGAGTAACTAGTGCTACCGTTGTTCTTCAGTCGTTATTATTTTTCTTATCCGTCAGCTTTTCAAAGAGGTATATACACTGAGCGGTGTGTCTTCTCATTGAATATATACTGAAATATGTATATCTCACATTTTATTTACACCAAGGCATGTATATCTCAGTTAATATACACCGACAGGTGAGTGTGCGCATCTCTTATGGTAAAGAACAAAGTCACATTATCGAGACTGGAACAATACACAAATAACCCGCACATAGAAGAGAGGAACTTACCACGACGTTTCGGTCCGACTTGGACCATTTACAAAGTTACACAGTGCGTGACTTTGTAAATGGTACCATGTGCAGGTTGTTTGTGTGTGTCTCTTAGGATATACACACCAAGATATGCATATAGACATCTGTAACAAATCACAAAGACTCAAAACATAAAAAACAGCTCAGCCTATCTATGAATATATTTTTCAGAGAACAGATGCTCCTTGATGTTATTGTTAAAGTTTATTGCTTCCTTAATGCAGTTAACTGGTTTAAATAATATGCCTATAGCCACCTTATGCCAGCACACTTCTGGCAAGACAGTGATTAAATGACTGATGGTGAATGTGTTCCCTCTTTTATTTTAGGTCACCCTGCCTCGGTGGGAGACGACCGGTGCGTTAAAAAAATATTTTATTTCATTATTTCCACTTTTATTCCTTTGTTTATTTGTACTGGTCCCTTATCCTCTTCATTTAGTCTTTTCTGCGTAGCTTTTTCCCAACCACTGGTCTTTATCCTAATCCTCTTTACATTCTATTTCTTTCCTCTTACTTTGCCTCCTCTTCTTTCTTCCCCATCCTCCTCTCCCTTCCCTATATTCCCTACCCCTATCCTATCCTCCCCATCCCTCTTCTCCCTCTCCCTACTACCATTAACTAGAGATTTGCTCTGGCTGATGGAGAAAAAACCCAGGAACAATATTTCCTGAAATACAAATTTGTTTAAAAGGCGAAAATAAGTCTAAAGGATAGACTCCATAAAGTTGGAAAAGAACGCACACACACACACACACACACACACACACACACACACACACACACACACACACACACACACACACACATATGTGTATATATATTCTAACTTTATAGAAATTTATCTTTAGATTTATATTCGTCTATTAAACAAACTGTGTCCCTCAGAGAACGGAGGGTCGAGCTTTCACAACTCGCTGCGCTGAGTGACCTCCTCCGATGTTGTGTTTAACATAAATAAAAATAATTTCTACTGGTCTCAGCTTTCGATGCATTCGTAAGTAAAATTCAATTGAATTTCACGAACGAGGCCATTAGTTGAGTTTACTGCCCAACTCAGAGGCCTTTGGTATTAATGAGCTTAGTTTGCTTATGAATTAACTAGTTGTTTAGCTATCATTTACTATCAGGTGATTTTAAATCACATAAATTGTTGTTGGCATTGAGTGGGTGTGGGTGGGTGTGAGTTAGACCTGACCAGCTTGGGCCAGTAGGCCTGCCGCAATATCACGCTGGATTCGTCTGGTGTGATGTGGCCTACGCCTGCTTCACCTCACCTGTCCATAGTATATAAGCCACTTCTTCGTACATATGTATTTTTTTCAAGATTGATGGACTGATTACCTCAAACTCCTTCTGATCTTCACAATTCACCTTTGTATGGACTGATGAAGCCACTGTGTGGCGAAACGTTTCCTCAGTAAAAATACCCAAGTGTTGCACATGTGTCTAATTTATCAACTTGTCGGTTCTCTGAACCATTTATCAGCATTGAGCAGGTGTGACTTGGACCTGCCTAGCATGGGCCAGTAGGCCTGCTGCAGCTCCTTCCTTTTCATGTTCTTCAATTTAAAAGGGGGAGGTGCCATGATGCTGGAGAAGGGCTCTTGATCAAAGGGAATTGGAATAACATTTCTCCTTTCTCGGATCAAATCTGATTGTTACCCATTCTCCACGACCTGACTGACCCCCTACTTAAGCCGTCTACCACCAAGGCATTGTGACTCACAAGAGGAAAAACACTCACCATCACTCATTCAACTGTCTACATGTATTACAGTTAGGTATCTTTATCCAAAAACGTTTCGCTTGCTGTGTAGGCAAAACTGTTGCATATTTACCTTATTTAACTGCGGGACATACATTGAATGAATGATGGCAAATGTGTTTCTTTTTTCTTTATTACTCAACATTTGTGGGAGACTCCTGGTGAGCGAAAACGTGTGTTGATTAAGCTCCTATCGAGCGAAACGTTGTGATTGAATCTGGTTAGTGCTGGGTGATGTTGGTTGAAAATGGTTGATGCTGGTTGATGTCAGGTGGTGCTGGTTGATGGACCTCTCTCTCTCAACTTTCCCATCTTCCTTCTCTCCCTCTTATTTTCAGTCTATCTCCTCCTTCTCCTCTTCCTCTTTCCTCTCTGCCTTCTCTGCCCTTCCCCCCCTCCCAATCCACTCTTCTACATAGCCTCTTCCCTCTCCCTTCCTCCATTTATCAATGTTTATTTTCCCCTTTTCGTATATAATTTTCTCATGTTGCTTTTCCATATATCATCTGTTGTTTCCTTGCTTTTCCCTATTCGCAGTCTTATCCTCTTCTTATATATATATATATATATATATATATATATATATATATATATATATATATATATCAGTAGACATAACACACATACATACGTTTACATCACAGGACATGCAACAACACAGATGTTTACTTCAATTAGTACAACTAAACATACAGTACCAGAATGTTAGCCCACATAGCATCAGTGTTTAACATCTCAATTGCCATGAAAAGGATAACTTGGGGCTTGTATACACACTGTTAATTGTAGCATTGAGTTGAAACCGATAACGCCCCGAGTTGGTACTCCTCTTTCATGGAGGGTGCCTTGATGCTGTTGTAATAATAATAATAATAATAATAATAATAATAATAATTATAATAATAATGATAATAATAATAATAGTAACAATAATAATAATAATAATAATAATAATAATAATAATAATAATAATAATAATAATAATAATAATAATAATAATAATAATGATAATAATAATAATAATAATAATAATAATAATAATAATAATAATAATAATAATAATAATAATAATAATAATAATAATAATAGCATTTTCACGAGGATGCGTTGAACCTATGGAATGGAAGGTAATCTGGTTTGATCCTTGCAAGGAAAGGGTTGCTCTAATTGCTTGCCTCAAGAGTCCTTCAGCACCTCCTTCAAGACTCCCCTTCCCTTCTTCCCTGAAGGGACTAGTCCTAAAAAATCTCATATACCGTAAAAATTCCCTTACCTTTGGTAGTAGTCAATCCATTGTGGTCATTCTCGTTGGATTGACGTTAGTGAAGTATATCTGGAAGCTTAATGAAGTATATCTGATGTCGTTGTGATGTGATGAAGTATATATGAAGGCGTAGTGGTATATCAACTGACTGCTATGCCCTTGAAACAACACTTTGCTTTATATATACTAGTGATGGATGATACTTAACCACAGATATACCTCGCTTTGTAGTCCTATCGTTTCTTGGGTTATTTTTTCCAGTAAAACGGATTTTTTGGGTTATTTCACTCTCCTTTTTCAGTTATTTAGTTATTTTAGCGTTGGCATTTAACACTACCAGTGGTATACATAGGTTAAATTAATTCTTTAAGCCGTTGCTTATTTTCTAAATTAATTGGAAATCGCTGATTAAAAAAATATACTTCTCTCTCCCTCTCTCTCTCTCTCTCTCTCTCTCTCTCTCTCTCTCTCTCTCTCTTCTCTTCTTTCTCTTTCTTTCTCTCGTGGTTTTGGAAAGTGAGATTAGATGAGTCCTTTTAAGCTTATAAATATTTCGTTAAATCCCCCGGATTATTTTGATTTAATGAATTTAGGGACGTGTAAGTGAAGTGGGTGGCTCAAATCCTCGGACTGCGATTTTTTAGGGATTTCAGGACAGTGATATGTGGGGTGGGTACTGTAAATCCGGCTATTACGTCGATTTAGGGATTTTAGGAAAGTGTTATGTGAGGTGGGGGATTCCGTGAGGGAGTGAGAGAGAGGACGCTGGTCACCTCTACACACAGGTGCTAAACACACACTGATGCTGCATCTCTCTCCTCTCCCGCTCCATCTCAGCCTCCTGGCAACCAGCACTTCCACCACCACCACTACATGCGGCTATGCTGCCAGTCATACTCTAGCGTCCCTACCACCACAACCACCACCCCCAACAACCACCTGCAACAAAAGCAACAATAGCAACAGGAGGGCCATCACCACCACCACTACCATCCCCGTCAAGACTACCACCCCAACCAGAAGCACCAGCAGCACCTCGATCATCACCAACATTGCTACCATTTCCAGCATCAGCATTAGCAGCAGCACATGAGGCTGTGCATGTCGTGGCAGCAGCCTAAAGCAGCATGCATATATATATATATATATATATATATATATATATATATATATATATATATATATATATATACATAATACAGTCAAAGCTTATAGAATCAATCTAAGCTTACCCAAGTTTTAATAAGTAGTATTTGGTATAGTTTGGAGGGTATATACACACAGAGAATGTATGTCGCTTGGTGTATACACAGAGTTATTTACATCCCTATTTTAGAGAAATCTCTGTTGAACAAGGCTCTAATTAGAGCCTTTCCAGGGCACTTTAAATTATTGACATCACCAATGTTCATAAAGAAACACAAAGTTAGGTTAGGTAAGGTATGCCGTGAAACAGGGCGAGTGTTTCCTGACGCGGGTCATATGATGACCCGCCTCTGGAACTTTTGGTCATTTGACTGAAGCCTTCCAATGGCTTACCAGTCCACCCCTTTTAAAAATTAAGGTTATAATTATAACCAGTCTTCAGTAACCTAAAAAAAAGTTTTGACTCGTTACCAAGGGAAGTGACGAGTCGAAACTAACTAAGTGTCGTTCTAGATTTGAGAGAGGGAGGTTACGCAGTAGATCGTTAATAGGTATAACGAATGTTTAGACTCACTTTCAAACATTCGTTAATAACTACTAAAGATGCGGCATAAATCATAGAAATTAAAAGGTCTTAGAATGGGCAAATCTATAACACACTAGAAATTACATCCAAATTACTTCAGTATAGTCTTGCCC
This sequence comes from Cherax destructor, assembly GCA_009830355.1. Lineage (NCBI taxonomy): Eukaryota > Metazoa > Arthropoda > Malacostraca > Decapoda > Parastacidae > Cherax > Cherax destructor. The sequence goes on from WNWK01004773.1 coordinate 127,638, forward strand.
TACTAAGCTTTTTAAAGTATTCTTGATTGATTGTGAATAGGTAACTTGCAGCCTTAATGAGGAGAGACACCATGCCCAACCCTTCTAGGGCAGGGTAGGTGCCCGAGTCAGAGATTGCTACCATCTGCAGCTCACAAGACTGCCATTCCCATTCGCCCACGTGGGGCGGGGAAGATGGCAGACCAGAGAAGACTAGCTTCTCCCTACGAGCCCCGTGAGGGCGGGGAATGTGGCTAGGCCTGGGGACAGTTGGTCCCAACGATGAGGAGGTACTTGTACCTCCTCCCATGGGAGACATAGGTCTCAAGACACTCCCAAGACAGGGAGCCAAGGCCGGGTCACCATCTGGAAAAGACCCGGCCGGGAAAGTACCGGCGAATCAACAACAACAGCCTTAGTGATCCTCTTGCAGTGCACAGGTTTTAAATTCCATTAACCGACCAGCTAATTGAAAAAATAGATAAAAACGCGAACTGCTGACAATAACACATAAAATACATAGGTACAGAGCAAGATATTATTGGAGCAACATTTCGCACATTGTAAAACTTCGCCAAATTTAGTGCCTCGATAAAGGTGTGCATAGAGCGAAACGTTGTCACAATAGCTTGCTAAGTGTGTTTTTCCTTCTATACGAATTTCGTGATGTTTCGAGTGAATTTTGTAAAGTTTTAGGAAAAATGAACTAATACGCTTGGCTGGTTTATCAAAAAATGCCTCGCTGTATATAGAAAAGCGTCCTGCTATGTGAGCGTGAAGCCAAATCACGTTAAAAAGTTTTTCACTCTGGTGGTACTGCTGGTCTTTTCTCTCTCTGTGTCTTATATCACACCAGATGGCAGGTAAACCTTACGAACTTCTAACGCTAAGCATAAACTTTACTTTCTTCCTGTATTTTTCAGCGTTTCGTTGTCCAGGAGAAATGACACGGGTTGAAAAACAAGTTTGTATCACCACGGCAACATATATATATATATATATATATATATATATATATATATATATATATATATATATATATATATATATATATATATATATATATATATATATATATATATATATATATATATATATATATATATATATATATATATATACATATGACAACGTTACGTTATTAAAGTGTTAGATTACAGCAGGTAAAGCTGGAAACTGAGATAGGATAAAGTGAATAAAAGTTGAAGAATGAGCTCCTTAATTCTCTGAGGCAAACTTTCTTCTCAAAAGTATGAAAATAATCCCGGAGAATGTAAGAAAATCTTGCAAAGCCACTATCATGCTCTTCTTGATAAAAATATTTGGGAGTTTTCAAAGAATTGATTTAATCTCTCTCTCTCTCTTTTGTATTCACTGAGCCGCCTGTCTGTTATCATTACAAGAACTGTCACAAAGAATCTTCTATTAGATCCTTCCTAAGTCACGTCTACTATTTATCATATTATTGTTATTCATGCTTTTCTTTTCGTCTCACTTTTATAATATGTGTTTTATGTTGTTCTCACGGAATTTAGACGAAAAAATTAAAAAGACTTGTTTCTTGGCTAATTTTGTTTTTCAATTAAAAACCCCAAAGTGTTAGAACCTATATGAACCCGAGAGTACTCACTCCCTTCTAAACCAGAACCTACTTAGTAGCCAGAGAATACCAGTAGTCACCTTGAAAGTACTCTGGACTCGTGAGTAGTCGTGGCCATCTTTGATGACCGAGAGTACTTGGATCAAGGCACTCAGTTGATGATTTTTGTTGAGTCTAGATGATTAGAAGACTAAAAGCAGAGGAGGAGGAGGTGTTGATTCACCGGGAAATCTCCCGGCCCGGGTCTTTACCAGATGGCGACCCGGCTCCGGCTCCCTGGCGTGGGAGTAGCAGAGACCGAAGTCTCCCATGGGAGGGGGTACCCCTCAGCGGTGGGACCTACTGGTCCCAGGCCTAGCCATATTCGCCCACAAGCACGTAGGTAGATAGTTGCTAGGCCCCTCTGGTCTGCCACCTTCCCTGCCCCAAGGAGGCTGACGGGAAGGGCAGGCTTGCGAGCCGCAGATGGTAGCAAGCTCCAGCCTTGGCACCTACCCTGCCCTAGAAGGGCTGGGCATGGTGATCGACCCAAAAGCAGAGCTCTAGACTGACACCTGGCTCTCTTTAGCGTGTCATTATTTCCAACTGGCACGAGAATATAGTACATAGTTTTCACTGAGGGAGGTTGAGAATGATCTAGGATTCTTCAAAATGTATTAGGAATAAACACTGTTTAATTCCATATACGTATATACAGTTTTTCGCAGATACTTAATTTATTTATAAAATGCGTGTAAAGAGTTGTTATATACACGGATTCAAAGACGTACAGTAACATCGGTTGGTTGGTCTGTGAGGTTTCAAGTCTACTGACTTCACGAGTCATTAAACTTGCTTTTCACTTATAAACCACCTGCAAAACAAATGCTTTTTTCCCTGTAATTGGTATTAAACTCTCAGCGTATATATACTGAGAAACACGTCTCTCGTGCTATACAGAGTGAGGAATAAGTTTAAAAAATGTGTTTATTCTTTAGTACAATAAAAATAATAAACAAGGCCAGTAATACACAGGGAAGACTTTCTACTCTGCCATAAGCTAGTCAGCTCACTGTTGCACCCAACTAATTAACATAATTGTTGTCTAATAAAAAAATATTCATTGTAAATAAGCGACTTTGGCCGCACCCTGTACAATACGTCATTAGATAAGACTCAGCGTTGATAAACATTTGTGAAACTTCCACATTAGCAATATAAACAATTTTATTCGTTATATATCAGTGAGAAAAAAACTTTGGAGATTACACGAAACTAAAACTAAACCCACATATTTGGTATATAGGATATTGTGGGTTATTTTTTTGCCTGTTTGTGACCCAATATTACAATATTACTTCATTGAAAACAAAATTTGTCTTACGATTCTCTCTGTCAAGAAAGTTTTTATTTAAGTTTGCTTACATTACATACAAATATTTTTGTTGCAAGGTTCTTGAAGACACATATAAGATACCTAAAAAGTTGATGAATACGTAACCCAGGATAATACAATACGTAACCCAGGATAATACAATATGTAACCCAGGATAATACAATAAAGATAAACATGAATTGAGTATTTCTATTCGAGTCCCTCTTCTTCTGTTACATATTTTATTGCATTTTAATATTCTCTGGCATTATTTGTATATTATTCTGACGAACCTTACCTAACCTGTATATAATCGAGCTTTATTATAGTAGTATTTGATTATACTACTACCTTCAACTATTTTTATTTGAATTTTCTGTATTTTTAGGATTTTTATGCATAAAAGAAATCGATATTATACGTCAAAGAAAATGCAGTCATAGGAATTAAGACAGACCTGGCCATTCAATAAAGATGCCTTGACGCTGCCGACAAGCTTCTACTCAAAGGAATTGGAGTTAGTCTTCTTTTCTGTGGAATATAAATATATATATATATATATATATATATATATATATATATATATATATATATATATATATATATATATATATATATATATATATATATATATATATATATATATATATATATATATATATATATATATATATATATATATATATATATATATATATATATATATATATATATATATATATATATATATATATATATATATATATATATATATATATATATATATATATATATATATATATATATATATATATATATATATATATATATATATATATATATATATATATATATATATATATATATATATATGTCGTGCCGATTAAGTAAAACTTGCGATTTTGGCTTAAATAGCAACGCTCACCTTGCCATATAAGACAAGTGAATATTTGTGTATGCAATAATTTCGTCAAAATCATTCTGAACATAACGAAAAAAATATATTTCATTGTGTTTGTTTATTATTAAATTAATGTTAACGTATCTAAAATATATTTAGTTGGGTTAGGCTAAATTAAATTGCGCTTGTTGTAATAAGGTTAGGTAGGTTTTCAAAGTTTCTCTTGGTACAAAATTATAAATTCTTACATTAACATAAATGAAAAAAATATATCTTTAAACGTATAAGAGAAAATTTTAGAAAGGACTTAATTTTAGATGAGTTCTTGCTAATTGACCAGTTTTACCTAATCGGCACGACATATATATATATATATTGCGTGAAGCAATACTGTCAAGTGTGAAGGAACACTGTCAAGCGTGAAGCAACACTGGTTTTCTTGGCGATGATTTTTACAGAGTGTAGCATCGACACTGGTTATAATCATAACCATGATTTTTAGTGGATCGGTAAGCCAGCGGAAGTCCTCGGTCAGATAACCAAAAGCTCCAGGGTCATCATTACATCTACCTACCCAGAGTGTAATGATGAAATGACGGAACGTAGTAATAGATGGAATCTCCAGGATTTTCTTCTCCTTATGCTCACCAGGACTGCAAGCTGTTCCTCACTGTTATTCGGAATCTGCAATGTCGACAATAATTTTCAGTCCCAATGCAACGTGAGCAGTTTCGGAGGCAGCTATAACTCTCGACAAGTTTTCTCTACCTTGCCGCCCACTCTTCTATAACTTATAACCTGTAGTAATATGCGAGGCGGATACTATTAGCATCACCTCTATAATCGGTGTAACGAGAACAGCCTGCTGAGTCGTTTAATTAAGTTGCATTATTGAAGCAAGTGAAATAACTTTAATGTGATTTAAGGATACCTTGTGGTATAATCGTTTCTCTCCCCGTGTGTTTCAGGGGCTTGTAGCCTCTATAATGCGAGTATTTTCCTTCTTCAGGTTAGGTTCGTCAGGAAACACAGGACAAGTGTTTCCTGACGCGGGTCTTAGTCAGATGCTGACCTGCCGTTGGAGCTTCAGGTCATCTGACCGAGGTCTTCCCGGTAGAGCTCTAAAATTCATGATCATAGTTTTAACAGTTCAGCTTTTTTCCTTCTTCAGTATACGTCTAGATAAAACTTGTTTCACGATACTTGTTAGTTATAATGTGTTGGTTCAGTGAAGTCTGTTGATACTTCCAGGTGTTTACTGAAACCGTTATAAGGATTAACAAAGGGCAGTATTCAGTCACTCCCATTCTTCTTGTTG